>JAQMYM010015281.1:0-22966 GCA_030014255.1 Parauchenoglanis ngamensis | reverse complement strand
CTTCATAGTTTTGATGTATTCAGTAATGTTTTACAACATAGAAAGCAAAAAAAATAAAGAAAAACCTATGAAAAAGATTAGGTGACCCCAAACTTTTGACCGGTAGTGTGTATATATATATATATAGACTTCTTCCATAAATGTTAAATAAACATCTCTTTACAGAAAGCTTCACCATATCAATGATTATTCATTTTGTTAAATAACTGCAGTTTTAAAACAGTTGTTTCCTATCAGACTTAGATCATATGCAACATCTGCCACAAGTCATGGGAAACAGTTGTTACTATGGAAACAATAACAAGTTAGAATGAATGCATTAATTTAAATCTGTGAAGGCAGAACTTTTGTCAGAGCTGCTGTTATAAAAAAAATTCAACACATTCTGGCCAATCAGACTGGAGTAAAACACAACAGTGCAGTGATATAGGTTCATATTATTGTATCATGGATTTACTAATCAATACACAGCTGTCGTGATAATTACCTATTAAATCAGCCTGCACTAACACGTTATTGACTTTCTTTTTTCCACTGAAGATACAATACACAGCTGATGTAAACCACTTCACCTACAATTTAAAAGACTTCCAAAGCATCCATCATTCTGTGATTGCTTGAGAGTTGAAAAGGCTGATGTAGATTTAAAACTGGTTCAGGTTCAGGAGAAAAGTATAGCTCTGCTGTAATCTCACAGCAGACCTTGCGCACTAGACCACTGGCTTAATGTAGTGGTGCAATATACAGACAGCTAGCCTGCTAAATCTAGCTAGCTAGCTAATATATAGCATAGACAAAATTGGAGGTTATTTTCAGTGTTTTTCTATTTTATTTTATTTTCACCACATTTCATTATCTAATCTATGCATTTTGTTCACTAGTTTAGCAGAAGGTTTGTTACAAGCCAGATAATGTGAGCACTATCACTATGTAAACCCTCACCACAGGTTCAAATGATGCAGATCAGACAAGTAGAGTGCTCAAATGATTAATTCTCATCTTTTTTAACCATTCTTGCCGGATATGTCTAAAATACAAAATATAGCAAAATCATCAACACTTCCTGTTGGCCTGTTAGACACCTTACTGGCTGTCAGGAGCACTCTAGCTCAACAACCTCTCTCCTGAGTTACAAATACAAACTCCACAGCAAGGAGGAATCTACCATTATTTATTAAGTTCCCACCAAATTAGAGAACAAATAAATGTCTTACCTGATTAGCAAGAACAAACTCTTGCAAAGTGTTATAGCGTACTCACATTTTACTTACTCATTCTCCTTCACTCCTAATTGGCTGTGGCTTCTGCTAAACTTTAAATGCTGGTTAAAACTGAATATTTCCATTGTTTATTTGTTTGTATATTTGTTTGCCCTGTTATCATCATTGTCCTAGCACTTTAAAAAAAAAAAGAAAAAAAGCTAGGCCCATGATACTATAATAGCACCATAAATATATGTACAATGACAAACTTCTTGTTATTTTAGCTGTCGACTGCAGTATATTGGAGTTGAAATGAAGTAATAAATATGGTGCATTTTTGTCTTTTGTAAGATGTTATGTGTACTATGCTAAGTATTACAATGTGGGTCAATGGGAGGGCATACTGGGAAGGCGGGATGTAAGTACTGTTTGTGTGTGCACATATCTATGTCTTGGAGATGCAAGTACAATTTCATGGTACTCAACACTGACAATAAATGAAACTTTCTTTGCTATTGGTTGCTTTTGAAGTATGATTTGGATCATTTTCTATTTGCTCTGCAAAGCACTGTTCAATGGTTTCTGAAGCATTTGGCTTAATCTGAGCAGATTATGCAGCCTTGATCAATTTAGAATTCATCCTGCTTTTGTCAGCAGTCACATCATTAATAACTACATGGGGACTAATTCCATCAGCAACCATACATCCACATGCCATAAGATGAGGTGGTACACTTTCAGTTTTGTCCTTTCTCCATGCTCTTCTCTTCCCATCATTACATGTAGATCTTTGTCTAATCTGTCCATAGGATTTTTCCCCAAAACCAAAACCATGTGGACTTTATTGATTGATTGATTGGTTGGTTGGTTCATGTTTTTGGCAAATTCTTTCTGGTTTCGGGGCTTATCAGTGGTTTACTTGTGATATCCTGTCCTGTGGAAATTTCACTGTGTTTATTAGTGAAGTCTTCTCTTGATTGTTGACTTTCACACAAATAAGCCTACCCCCTGGAGGATGATCTTGATCTGGCCAACTGAAGGGTTTTTTCTTCACCAGGGAAATATTTCTTTTGTCATCTTTTTAATTTTATTAACTATTTATTTAACTATTTATTGATTCAGTGCAAGTTATCACTTGGCTACCATTTATACTAAATTAAAATGATGATTTTGATAGGTGACTTACACAGTCATATGATAAACAGTGATGGACTCCAAACATATGAGGTAATACGGTTTGCTCGGTCAGGCTCATTGTATCATTCATGTGCATAAGAACCAGGTGGTGTACAGCCAGAGGGCACCTGGACTACCAGCTCCAGGATGTTGTCCATTCAAGTCACTATGTATTCTAGGTCATCAGTTTATAAGACCTTAGTCAGCTACCATTATTAGTTAGGCAGGCTAATATAGATTTATATGGCATTTACAGGTAGCCTGTAGGTACTGACAAAACAGTAGACTAAAAAAGTACCTGGTCATACAATTTAATAAATGATAGCAAGTTAAAACATCTTGAATATAGTCAGATTTATCTAGTATTTCCTATTATATGATTACAATTAATCGAATACAAGTTTATTAAAAACCTATTTCTAGATATTTTTACTCATTTCAAACTTTACATTTTCTTGTTCTATTGCCAGATTATTTTGCTTCTTACCAGAAATAAATTCTCATTAATATTGCAAATAGAACAAGGCTGTTTCAAGCTCACTATTAGTACAAATGCCTATAAATAGGTTTTAATAATCTTATATTTGGTTTGATGTGATTTGGTAATAGGAAATACTACATAAATCTGACTATATTCAAAGTATTTTAATTTGCTATCATTTTTTGCAGTAAATAAAATATATACTTTGTATATAGTGATAGCCCAAATGGTGTGTTTCATATGGTAGGCCTATACATATAGCTTTGATCACATGCACATATCAGAGTCTAAGAACTACAAAAAAAAATAAAAATAAAAAATTGCATATTTTATATGAGTTGGTGAAAACCGTGCAACCATATGCTCTCATGCAAAAAGAGCCAACCATGTTGACTGTCGTTCAGCAAGTCACTTGAAAAGATCATGACTACACTTCCATCTGCTGGTAATAAGTAGTATTACAATGAATTTTCAAACAATTGTACTTATGATTGACTGCCCACTAGTGCCTAGTTCGGTTAAACACCATTTATTTCATCTACACACGGCACATTAATCAAATTTAAAAGGGAAAGTAGATGTTTTCTAGAAGGTTAAAATCAAGCAAAATTATACAAAAACAGGGCATATTCAGATGGGGTGCTTTTTGAATTTTCAACTTGCCTAAGCTATCTTGCCATTAATAAAATAAATAGGCTACCCCCAACAGACTCTGAAATCCCCAAGGTGCTGGATATTTACATATGAAGGGAAAATGTTTATACTATATTCTAAAAAAGCATTTTGACTGGCTGAAAGACAGTTTCTTGACATTTTCTTCAGTAATTTCGGTAAAAACATCAGTTTCAACAACAAAGTGGGAAAAGATAAGAAAATAGAAAATGATCAGATATGCAAACAACTAAAGACATAGAGTATACAGATAACGTTTGGCCTGTACATCAGAGATCAATTTACCTTCTGCCATACTACTGGTCAGAATGATTTGATATTCATGTAGTAAATGGGATCCTTCTAAAAGGAGAAACAGACCTGATTTCTGTTTCCATGCTTCAAGCAATGCTAGAGAAACTCCACCAGGGAATAACCAAATGTTTTGCCCAGGAACAGTAGTCAATGTGGTGGCCTGGACTGACTATAAAGATGGTGGAGAGGTGTGAAATCTGCTGTCAGTTCTCACAGAAAGTTGCTTGCTGTTGATCCTGTTACCAGGAAGACCTTTGCATAAAGTTTCAGCTGACATCTTTCAATGGAAAAATAGCCACTATATTGTTGTGGTAGACTATTACTCTAGATAGTATAGAAGTGGCAAATCTTCCAACACTGACAATGGCAATATAAAAGCAAGTACTCCACACTTGTGATCAGACAGGCTCAGTAGAATGCTGTTGGGAAATGACTTTGCTCAGTGCTACTGTTTCTCTCTGCTAAGCACTGAGCACTCACTGAACAACACAGAGGGGAAAAATAGACAATTGTTAATTCCATGCAGGTGGATACTCATTGAGTAAATCACCCCCTCTTTTCACCAAGACTACCCCCTACATTTACAAAAGACTGTTAAACTACACCCCTTGCTGCTACAGGCAACTCCAGTGGACAGACTTTGCCAGCTTTGGGGTTCCTGTAACTTTAATCGCTGACAACAGAACCCGGTTTGCATAACTGGAATTTATTCAGACTAAATTTCCTAAATTTAACCTACAAAAGGTAATCACTGGTGCGCCCCATTTTAACTTATATTAGAGAATCTTTTTTGGTAAATACACTATGGAAACATCGACTAAAACAAAGAGATGGTGGAAGGGAATAACTCACCTCAAGGGGAAGAGAAAGAGTATAAAAATTCAATATTTTTATAATTTAATGAGCAGTAGAAATGTACTAAATTCAGATTCAAGAGAAGCTGTGGGTGAATAAAGTCACCTTTTGGATGATTTTATACTAAATTACAAGTGCACACTTCTGCTTCTTCTTGGTGCACAATTAATGGGCACACAGTAGTATCTGTAACAGCTTCAGATTCTTGATAATTCCAAATACAATGTAGTGTTGATGATAGGTATTGTTCAAAATACATACAACGTGACAGTGGTGATATAAATCAACTTGAGATACGATCTATGTTATTCACTTCACCTGCTGATTAGTGTTTACACACACACACACACACACACACACACACAGACACACACACACAGACAGAGAGAGAGAGAGAGAGAGAGAGAGAGAGAGATGGATGGATGTCCCTACAAGGATAGGAATATTTGACAGTCTGACCTTATGGGGACATCTGGCTGGTTCTTTTAATGAAAACTACCTTTTTACAAAAACTGCAATTTTTTTTATTTAAAGAGCTTTTCTAAATAATAAATAAAATATTTTGATTAAGGTAAGTTTTAGGCATAGCATTAATTAGTTGTATTACTAATTACATCAATGAAAGGTCCAAGCAAGGATAGTAAAATAAACCTGTGTGTGTGTGTGTGTGTGTGCGTGTGTGTGTATATGTGTGTGTGTGTGTGTGTGTGTGTGTGTGTGTGTGTGTGTGTGTGTGTGTGTGTTCGGGGGGGACATAATAAGTGCAGATGCTTTCAGATAGCATTAATATCCTAGCAATATCCTAGTAATTAAGAAAATAATATCCTAGCACGGTCTACAGTAAAATGCTCTGCAGGCCCAGTTGACCTTAGCTTTGGATTGAAATGGCAGGAAAAAAGATCTAAATGACTCTGAAGCAGGGTTCATTACAGGGGCTCAAATGGCAGAAGCTGCACTCACAAAAGTGGGTCAACTGCTTAGTGTTTCAACAAGAACAGTAACAAAAGTGACAACTAAATTTAGATCTATTGGAAAGACATCACCAAATAGAACTGGGGTAATGAGGGTAATGCTTGAACATTAGTGTAATGTTAAAGAAGAAAAAGCTGAAGAGCAACCAGTTTTCAGAGTGTGCGTAAAAGGTGTAAGTTCCTGCTCCTTACCTTCAATTTGAACATTGTAAAGCAAGGACTTAATAACAACTGTTGTTGTGCCATTGCAGTCAGCTGCATCAACTGCACTGTAAAAGATTGCTGTGAATTTTTACAGTAATTTACTGCCAACTTTGGTTCACACTTTGGTAAAGCATATTTACAGTAAAGTGCTGTAATACCTTAATGTTATATAAAATAACACCTAAGCCAGCACACTTGCTCATTTGTCTGATGCACGATACAGTTGACCTGACGTTCTGGGATTTGAACATACTGCCTTCTAAGCTGTACTCAACACCCACTGAGCCACCACAACAACACTGCAGTTAGCTTGCATTGATTCAACTACTTCTATCACTAAATTAACACCACTAAAAGATCATATCGAATCAATGCAAGCTGGTTGAGGTAGTTGTGGTTGCTCGATGGTTAAGGCTTCACAGACAAGATGGTCATGTGTTCAAATCCCAGCACCACCAAGCTACCTTGAGCAAAATCCTTCAGCTCAGTTGTATCCTGTAAATGCAACGTGTCATTTTAAACTATGTAACAGTACTTTACTATAAATATGTTTTAAAATTGTTTACTGCAAATTTTAGAGTACCCAAGATTCTACTAAATTACTGTAAAAAATTTACAGCAATCTTTCAGAGTATGTGGACTTACCAGACGTTTCATTTTGTGTGTGTCTGGTTTCAGGTTCAAATTTTCACTGCCTGAGACTTTTCTACAAGATTTGATCAAACAACAAGCCTCAGAGAAAAGGTCACTTACTGAGACCTGCACTTTTTCTGACCCCTTGTGGTGCTGTAGAACATTTGCCACCAATAGCTTGCCTCTGCTTTTGTAGTCTGTAAAGAAAATCAGTGTTTTGCAAAGAGAGCAGACAACCTACACAACATATTCAGTATGTAGGATGATAAAGATAACAGCAGGGGGCAGAGCTTTTTTTCCAACAAAGCCCCAGCTATGGAATAGCCTTCCAAATACTATTCATGATTCAGTCTCAATCTTTAAGTCTAGGTCAAAAACCTATTTGTTTAGTCAAGCTGTTTTTCAAATAGTTTTTTTTCCTTGTGTGTGTGTGTATGTGTGTGTGTGTGTGTGTGTTTGTGTGTGTGTGTGTATGTGTGCGTGTGTACATGTAAACAAATACAAATCCATTTATTGGAATGAACATACAATGTAAACATGAATTAAATGTAGGCCTGCCTCTACTGATTCTGAACAAAGTTGGACATATATTGATTGGCGGTAACTAATTCTAATTGCATAGTATAGTATTGCAGCAGAGTCAGTGGTATCATCACATATCAAATCATTGCCTGAAGAAGGTAAATCATATCAGGTGAAAGCCTAAAGTCCAAACAAAGGCCATGTTCATTACGATGAATGTATACAGCATTCATCTTTCATATTTCATATCCATATTCATTCATCCTTAGTAACTGCCTGGGCACTCACACAGTGGTTTAAATTAGACAGCTTGTTTCTGAGAAACAGAAAGAAAACAAAATTTGATAGAAAATATGTGGATGTTCAAATGCTGTGGATGTTTTTCCTTGGATAGGCTTAGGACTGCATTTAAAAAAAAAAAAAGTTTTGCACTCAAGTCTCCATCACTGTTAACTGCAACACAATAGACTTTAAGTTAAACCTAAAATGAATTCACGTGACTCTGATACTAATGATTCTGATACTCATATTCAAGTTGCTCATAAGCTCATAAGGTCCTGTTAACACAATTGCATTTTGGACTATATAATAATATAGTATACATACAGTCATATACAGTTGTAGAAAGGAAATTAATTAATAAACACACTGTCTGGTGTCACCCAGATGCAGATGGGTTTCCTTTTGGGTCTGGTTGCTCTCAAGGTTTCTTCCTCATGTTGTCTCAAGGAGTTTTTCCTAGCCACCATTGCTTATGGATAAATGTATAAACGTAAAATTTATATCCAGAATTAATATATTTCTGTAAAACTACTTTGTGAAAATATCCACTGTTATAAATGCTATACAAATCAAATTGAACTGAATTGAATTGAATTGAATTGAATTGAACTGAATTACAAATAGAAATGGGAGTGGGATTTAAAAAAAACATTCCTGCTCAGATTTTTTTAAGATCAATTATGAACTTAAGTGATGTAGCAAAGGTTGAGGAACTGTCAGAACCAGAATTCACACATGATGAGAAAAGTATTTAAGCAGGTATAAATCTGAATACAGATACTGATACGGATATTTGGAGCAGTAAACAAATACAGATAGTGGCATTGTGTGCACGTGTGCATGTGTGCCTGTGTGTGTGTGTGTGTGTGTTTGTGTGTGTGTGTGAGAGAGAGAGAGATATACAGAGAGAGACACGAGAGAGAGAGAGAGAGAGAGAGACATGAGAGAGAGAGATAGAGAGAGAAAGAGATAGAGAGAGAGAGAGAGAGAGAGAGAGAGACATGAGAGAGAGAGAGATAGAGAGAGAAAGAGATAGATAGAGAGAGAGAGAGAGAGAGAGAGAGAGAGAGAGAGTCGAGAGAGATTTTAATATTGACTTTTGTGAGGTAATTAAAATGTGAACATAAACATTTACCCTGAACTGAAAATACATTTTCCCCAAAAACTGTCTGAGTAGACTACAGCAGTAGTTACATAAAACACCTGCAACTTCAACAGACAACAACAGGAATAAAAAAAATTAACATAAATCTATATGATTATCTGAACACAGTAAATAAAATTTACACACTAAGTAAAATTCTTTGCATACACAGTAGTAGGGCTAAGTAACATTTGATATTTCCCAGTCTAATTTGTTCCCCAGTTTATTTAGATGCTTCATGAAACATAATTTACTTCACATAAAATCCATCATGTGGGATGTTTCATGCATACATTTTATCCATTCATGCATCTATTATATCCCTATACTTTTCCTCTGTCGAATTATTGTATTTGAATTTACCTGAACCATGTTTGGTGATTTGGGACATTATGAATATTCTTAATTAACCATCTTATATGATTTATGTGAATTAGTTTTTTTTTTTTAATGAAACAGCTCCAATGCTAGGGCTTAGTAACTTAGATTAATAATCTTTGACTTTCATTTACCAGCCTGGACCATAAACGCTGCCATGTTTACCCATCCCAGGTTGTCTGATGTCTAGTATATCTGAAATCATTTTAATTTATTGACATATAATAACCCCACTTTTAAAACTATGCATTTTTATGAACCTGCCACCACCCCCTATCACCACCCCTAGCAATATATATAGTTACAGTTTTATCTAGTTTATGGATTTTTGTAACAGAATGAGTTTCCAAAGGCGGCAAATAAAGAATTGTCAATAAAAGTGTCCTGAGTTTCACTGACTCTGGCCATGGTGCTGAAACAGAGCAGCATGTTGTTAGACGTTGAACAGTTACCTGCTGAAAAATCTAACTTGATCTGACCTACTGATGCTACACTGTAGAATTCCTAAGAAAATAACATTAGGGCAACATTATGGCAATTAGACAATCTATCATTTATTGATCAATTTAGTCAAGTAATAAGGATGAAGGTCAACAGCTTGACCGGATCAGTCTGTATATTGGCAGCTAGCAGTTGTGCTTCTTTTTCTTTTCTTTCCAGCATGATTTCACCAGCAGAGTGCGTGCTACTACAAAAATCTTATGGCACCTACTGCACTCACAGATTTTCTAATCAAGGAGGTTAAGATTCCTCTACTAACGCTCGCCAATGGGAATGAACTTCACAACGTGAAAAGATTATCCATCAATCTTCATTTATTTCACAGGATTCCATTACACAAGAGACCCACCAAGTGATAAAATGATCTTTACTTGTCACTCTCTACAGCCTATAGGCTATACAGGAATAGGCGGTACTTGAGTAGTTGTACTTTGTTACAATGGAACTGAATAAATCAAGTATATAGTCAAGTATTTAGTTTCAATAATACTCAAGGAAAGCATTGTTATCTAGACTATCAAAGTAGGTATTGCTTAGAAATCTTGAAGGTCTGTTGTTCTCTCATGTAGCCAGGGACTGTGCTATATATCAATCAAATTGACTCAGTATATCATCCAACCAGTGTAGAAAAAATCTATCAGGAATCATGTCAATTCATCACTAGCTTTGTTCTGCTCAAGTATAATGTAATAAGCTCTCTCAGGTATGAATATGAATAAATCATGGACTGCAGTGTGGAACTTGAGGATGAGCACCACTGGCCCTACCTCAGCAAAATGTCTCAATATGCTTGACTAAGCAAATACTCATATAAAATGAGGTATCAACATTTGCCTCCTTAGAAGGTACAGACTCCATCTAATTTGAAAAAGCATGTTGAGGTAAGTTTTGCTAACAGAAGGAATGAATAAATTATGTTTTCAGGCAAAATGCTTGAGTCATGTTTGTAGCATAAGGTGACAAGCAAGTCAATATCATCACCGTGTTGGCTGGACATTGTCGTATACTTTCCCACTTGGCTGCTGCTGAAGATGTTTGGGTGTTAGAATGTTGAACTTCAAGCTCCATAAAAATGAAGTTTAAACAAAATTGGAAGATAGCAGCTAAAGCAGTGCTGCATAGCAACCATTCTATAGGCCAAGGACCAAATCCTAACCTGAACCTCATCTCTATTTGTTGGCATAATGGTTCACATTGACTCTCAAGCATAGAAGGAATTCACAAAACCATTCACTTAGAGACATTCTTAGAGACTCTATGTTGCGTTGCCTTAAAAATGCATGAGAAGTGAGAATTTCCTTGTATGTTCTTTGCAAAATTGTTAGATTATTCTAGAAGCTGAAGTGAAATTAAATGAGGAGTAAACATAACTGGTAGCCCACCCAGAATTTCAATTCCCTATTTTTCAAAACAACAAAACATTATAGTCAGTGCTGTCTTACGTGCAAGCAGAAGAAGTAAAAGACTTCATTTTTCAAAATATGACATTATATGATATGGTTATGTAGTCACTTATTCCATAGTTCATAGCCCCTACATGAGGGCTAACAACACAACTGGTAGCTAGAAAGTAATATTATGTAATATTATATATATATAATATGCAAATTTGAAATCACATCTAAATAATGCTTACATTTGTGGTCAAGTCTATACTATCCTGTCCACAAGTGGACTATCTCAGAGCCCTCATGCTAAAGCAGCAGTGGACTTTGCCATGAGAGCCAATTTGGTTGGCATTTGGGGTTTGTCCTAAAAAACTCTGCATTATTGAGACATGAAAATTGGAGATAAAATCATGTGTTCTGCACTTGTTTTATGTTACGCAACAGTTGCCATTTTGATCAAATAACCTAATTATTGCCTTGAATTTGACTATTTGAATGTATCTTCTAACTCTTGCATTTAATTGGTATTTCCTGACTTACCTCTTACTATTTCTGATATTGAAAAATAGCCAGTTAACACTTGCATTGAAGTTGGCTCTTGCCATAGTGGTACCATGGCATACTTGCCCCACTTGTAAGCTACTTTGAATGAATAAATGAAAATTACATAAATAGTTGGACCGGTTAGCTAGTTGTCACATGTGCAGCTAAGTTGCAGGCTTAAGCAGAGTCATAAAATAAGTTATAAGCCTTGGCATATATAATAATGGCACTTCACTTGCCTTTGAGTGCAAAAGCAAAGTAGACTGAAGTCTAAAACTGATGTACATGCTTCAAACCTTTAAACCTGCCACAATTGCTTCAACATGTTTTCTTTACTGGAGTACTCTCAGGACAGTGCATTCTTTCAAGCATTACATTAGTACAAGAATTTCATGGCTTCAGAAGAATAAGACCTTCATATCATCAGTTAGCTAATTATTGTGCGTTACAGATGAAGTTGAAGTGGCTTTATGTATATTTCATATAGAAACCATCTTAGATCTATAGAAAGGATATGATTCAATATGGAATTTGGCTCACTTGACTTATCATAATGTATTCAGTGCTACAATTGATCTGTCTGCACCTGAAGCCAGACACATGTTGAAACTCTGGGAAATTAACCACCGACTGTTATTAAGGAATCTAAATAGTTAGGTATTGTATGGTGTTCATCTGTTTGAACTAAGGTGACTGAATTATCTAGACAGAATGACCTAAGTGCAAATTTGTTGTGCCCTGCCTCAGTGTCACCATGTTAATGTGTGAATGGTGTGGCAGTGGTAAGATAGGTTATAAGATAAAACATTGTTCACGCCTTGCAAAAAAGTGTCTGATTTAATTTTGCAAGATTCTTAATGAAATGATCAATGTGATTGGTGATAAACCTAATTAGTTTGACAATGCATCTAGCAAATAAACATAGGTGTGGCTCACTTCTCTTGTCAAAGAATAACATGTAGGCCTACATTCCAGTGAATAATTTCATTAAAGACAGCACCACAAATAAATTTGTTTAAATGAAGGCTACAAGCGTACAGCAGATTAAAAAGACAAAAACTAGAGTGAACTTGGTTCACAGAAAAAAAAAGAAATATATATATATATATATATATATATATATATATATATGTGTGTGTGTGTGTGTGTGTGTGGGTGTGCACGTGCGAGTGTGTGTGTGTGTGTGTGTGTGTGTGTGTGTGTGTATGTGTGTGTGTATGTGTGTGTGTGTGTGAGAGAGAGGGAGAGAGAGGGAGACAGAGACAGTGAGATCAGACTGAAGTAGTAATTCAGAGGCCAAGCAAAGACCTGCAGAAGTCTAAGGTGTTGCTATGGGGATATATATATATATATATATATATATATATATATATATATATATGTGTGTGTGTGTGTGTGTGTGTGTGTGTGTGTGTGTGTGTGTGTGTGCTTTAGGCACCAGACTTAGGGTCTGTCCCCAGGGAAGTGCCCAGACAGTCATCCCTTCAACCGACCCATTTTTTATTTGGGTACGAAGCCACGAGCGATGGCGGGAGGTGAGCTACAACACAGCCAAGCTGGTCATTGCAACCTGGAAGCTTTAATAGTAACAAAAAAACAACAATGTATTTACAGAACAAAAATAAAATCTGTCATCAACATGATCTTGCAAAATCTTACAAATTTGTACCGAGATAAGGTAAAATGAAAGTGTAAGGTCAGTATTTGGGGGTGAAGTTAACATTCATACTTTCTCATACAACTGAATTCATTTCAAGTTCAATAAATTCCAAATAAGATTCATATGTAGTTCTTGATATTACATAATGAGACATGACATCTAGTCATCTTGCTATGGTCTAATCCTCTTTAACTGTACATTTGACTGTAACAGAAAGCTACCAGTAACTAGCATCACTTTTCCCTCAGTAACCCTTTTCACAGATGATTATGTGAATATGATCCCATGAATTTATGTGAAAATACATGTACAAAATAGCATGAAAATAAGCGAATTATGTGTAAGCAAAAAAAAAAAATCCCATGTGAAAATAAATGAATGTGACAAACTCAAGCAAATGAAAAACTTGTGTAAAACTCTGTGACTGTGTAAAAAACAATGAAAAATGAATAAAACAATCATATGTGAAAATAAATAAAACATCAGTAAAACATTATGTGAAAATAGATAAATCTTCTGTCTAAAAATCACTTATGAAAGTAAACAAATTATGTGCAAAAAATAATATGAGAAAATAAAACCACTACATGTAGAAAGGCCTTGACTTACACGAGTCAAATATGTAAATTTCACACAAGACTAATGTGATTTTTTCAGCAAGGGAGCATTTTAATGACTGGACTTTTCAAAAACAATTCATAGGAGATCATACAATAATTTAGATATAGTTAGAAATTCTTGAAGTAAAATCATTTAGAGGTCAAGTCAAGGTTTAATGAACACAAAGACCTTACTCCAGTCATAACTCCACCTTGTTTAGGTTAATGTGATATTGTAGCATTACACAGAGAACAGACAACTGCACATGTAGCTGCATGTGCCGCCTATTGTTTCTATCTTTTAATATTAAATTTATTCACTAAAATGTATGCGATAATGATCAAATACAGCACTGGTGTTTTGTTTTTGTTGATTTGGTAGACATTTTGAAAGGACAGAAGCGTGGCTGGATGAGAGAAATTGGCTTGAAGCATCAGAGAGAAACTGACCTCTAGTGGTGAGAATATGTTATGACCACTTTCATTCAGCACATACGAGAAGTAACGTTTTATACAATCACACATCATAAAATTTATTTCTGAAGCCTTTACCAGTCTGTTCCAGGGGTTTCTTAAACAAAACACACACACACACACACACACACACACACACACACACACACACACACACACACACACACACACAAGCATAATATTATTACATATTACATTTTTGTCTCATTTTAAGATTTTATCCTTTATTTACAGCATTACTGAATGAAAAGTACAGCTATTAGGATAAACTCTGAACTTTCTGAACCTGGAAAATGATACTTCAGTGAAAATAAAGAGGTCAGAAATTCAATGAAAAGTTAATTAAATTAAGTATTAAAATTACTTTAAAAGTACTTTAAAGTTAAAAATTAAAAGTCCCTCATTATAAGTCATCAGAAAAAATGCATGGCTTTAAGTGAAATTAAAAGTCAGAAAAGTCCAATTTTTTTGAGTAATTGTACTTTGTTACTTTACTTAAGTATTCATTCTGCATAATTGAAAGACTTGCATAAATTTGCCTCTCTAGAAGGCATGAACTCCATCTAATTTGAAAAACATGTTGAGATAGCAATGATTCCAGCAGCTAACATGATTAGCCGGGCAGCAAGTCAGACTCTAGATAATGCTAAATATTGATTATCTACAGGATATTTTATGTCTGATTAATTCATTAGCAAACTAGCATTAGTCATGCATATGATCAGCAAACTTACAGATATTAAATAGTGTTTTCAGGCAAAACATTAAAGTTGCTTTAACACTAATATCAAACCATTTTAGTACGTAATAAAATATTCATGAAAACATGACTAACTTAATTTCATTAGTTAAAAACATTTACTTTTAAATTTTTAATACTTGAGTACATTTAAAGGTAGCTCGTTTTCAACTTTTCACTGTTATTTTTAGCTGAATGCTTCTAACTGACTAAGATTTGGACTTCAAGACAATTTCTCTGGTTCAAGGGCAATTTTCCACTCCTGTTCATAACAACTGGCATTACACCAGAGTAAGAGACTGTGCTTTTCTTCTGTACTGAAAAATCCAGCATGATCTGATTAGCTACCAGCTGCCAAAACACAGGCCAAGCTGGTCAAGCTGGTAGACCATCTGTACAACTGATGAGTTACTTTCCAGCTTCTTTAACACTTGAAAAACTCATCATAAATGTCTGAGATTTTTAATTGCCTTACTATTATATTGTGTTCTTAAAATAACATGTATATATGTCCCAAACTACAAAACATACTGTCTGAAAATTCCCAAAAATACTGTCCCAAATTCTCAGACATAATATCCAAATTCCAAAACATACTGTCCAAATTCAAAAACTTTCTGTCCCAAATTACAAGACACATTGTCCAAATTCCCAAACATACTGTCCCAAACTACCAAACATTCTGTCCAAATTCCCAAACATACTGTCCCAGACTACCAAACATACTGTCCCAAACTACCAAACATTCTGTCCAAATTCCCAAACATACTGTCCCAGGCTACCAAACATACTGTCACAAACTACCAAACATACTGTCCAAATTCCCAAACATACTGTCCCAAACTACCAAACATACTGTCCAAATTCCCAAACATACTGCCCCAAACTACCAAACATACTGTCCAAATTCGCAAAAAGATGATGTCTCTGAAATTCCCAAACATAATGCCCATATTCCCAAACATTCTCAAATTCGCAGAAATACCGATAGAATATTTAAAAAATTGAATGCAATACAACTATAACACCCATGGTTGTTAGGGAGTAAGCCTAATTATTACATTTTGTGCAATTCACTTCTTATGACTGTTTTGACTTATGACTGTTAAACCAAATAGTTTAGTTATTTAAAAAGGAAAGTATGTAACCAGGCAATATCAGTCAAAGATTTTCATTACTTGTTACCAACCACATTCTCATGACAATTTCATTATCATTATGCAATGAACATATATAACTTCTTAATTTTTTTGATGACCTTGGCTTTTTTGTCCAAAACCCAAACTGGTATAATTTGTGTTACAGTGAATCATTACTGTGATGTAATTCTAGCAACCACCTGAAGATGGAGACACATACACACTTGTAGTTTCTCTGTAGCACTCCATCCATCCATCCATCCATCCATCTATCTATTATCTATACTGCTTATTTGTTAAGAGTAACAGGGACGATGGAGTCAATCTTAGCTTACTTCCAATGGGCAGGTCTCAGTAGAACTTTTTTTTTATAAGTGGATAAAAGAATATAGTAGAATGAAACCAAGAATAAAGACAGAGATGCAGGGCGGCAGGAACAGAGTAAAAAATAATAAACGTTTGCAGTCATTTTTAATCTAGACCTAATCTGGACCAATGAATTTTTAGAAGAGATATACATCTTGTTAATATTTTAGATTTACTAAAACCTTAGAATCTTATTGTGGTTATTGCTGTAAGAAATAAATTATAGAGTGTTACTTCATCCAACATATAAATATACAGTCAATTTTTACTTAGTCTACTGTGATCATACAGAATTAGAATATTTTGATAAATTTGGAGATTTTTTAAAATCTTTTGTTGGAAATGTGATTAATTGATGCTACCAGTAAGCATGCTGCAAATTAATAATGTTTTAAACATATCAGTGGGGCTAAAAGTAAAAGCCAGTACCAATTGGAATATATAACCCAACCTACCAATCATTCTGCAAAAGTTTCCAGAGATACTGTTCATATTCCTAAACATACTGTCCCAAACTATAGTTAACTATAACCCCTGTTAAAATAGCAGGTTTTTGTGAAGTAGAAAAATGAAACTCAGATAAATCATATCAGAATATTTTCCACCCTCAGTGTAAAATTACAACATATAAAAATTAAGTGAAAAACACTCATAAGTCTGCACACCCCTAAGCTAATACTTGTTGAAGCACCTATTGATTTTATTACACCACTCAATGTTTTTTGGGTAAGAGTCTATCAGCATGGCATATCTTAACTTAGCAATATTCTCCCACTCTTCCTTTCAAAAACACTCAAGAGCTATCAAATTGTGAGGGCATTTCCTGTGCACAGCCTGCCTCAGGTAACCCCACAGATTTTTAGTTGGATTCTGGTATCGGCCATTCAAAAACAGTGGCCTCCTTTTGGTTGTCATATTCTTTTGTTGATTTGGATGAATGTTTTGGGTCATTGTTGTGCTGAAAGGTGAAATTTCTTTTCATCTTCAGCTTACTAGAAGACACCTCCATGTTTCACACTAAAAACAATTGGTATTTCCAGCCCCAGTTCTGGCAGAAGAAAAGCAGCCCTACAGCTGATAGATGATGCTGCCACCACCATGCTTCACAATGGGTATGGAGTTCTTTTGGTGATATGATTTTTTTGTGCTAAACATATACTCTGGAATTATGGAATTTTAATAGCTTTTGGAATTGTTCTTATCAGACCATAACCCTTTTTGCTACAAGTAGTTTAGGGTGATTTAGTCAGATTTGGATGTAGTTTGTGAGAAAGGGCTTCTGTATAGCCACCTTACCCCATAGCCCAGACATGTGAAGAATACGCAGAGAGTAATCAGTACTTGTCAGATGTTGCCATAGGTCTCCTGGCAGTCTCCCTGGTAAGTTTTTGTCTTATTCTTTTGTAAATTTTGGAGGAACGTCCTGTTCTTGGTGATGTTGCTGTGGTGCTCCAATCTCTCCACTTGTTGATGGCCATGATGCTGTTGTTTGGTACAGATAATGTCTTGGAAATTCTTTTATACCCCTCTCCTGATTGTTTCCTTTCAACACGTGAGATACCATACAGGCTTTGTAAGCTCTTACAGGACCAAGGTTTCAGCAGTCAGATGAACACAACCTACAAAAACAGCTGATCTTTATTTTGGGTTAATCAAAATAATTTTACAGATGACAGCTGTATGATAATTAAACATTTTTTATCCACTGTACCTAACATACTGCCCAAATTTCCAAACATACTGTTTCAAATTCCCAGACATACTGTCCAAATTCCCAGACATACTGTCCAAATTCCCAGACATAATGTCCACATTGCCAGACATGTTGTCCCAACTTCCCAGACATACTGTCCAAATTCGCAAACATGCTGTCTCAAGTTGCCAGACATACTGTCTCAAACTAACAGACATTTACTTTCCCAAACTTTCCCAAACTAATAAACATACTGTCCGAATTCCCAAGCATACTGTCCCAGATTACCAATCATGCCATCCCAAATGGCCACATAGGACATCTTTATATTGGAAATATTGGCATTAGTAATGTTGAAGAAACATTGCAGGGAAAGCGTTCCTAAAACACATAGAAAATCTGATAGCTTGAACCCAAAAATTAAAATTCTGTTAGACTAAAATAATTAGCATTTTACCACAATGAACATACCAATCATTTTACATCACAAATTTAACACTATGTGTAAGGTTTGTTTTAGAGGAAAATGATTCTTGGGCTCATTGTGGCACCAACAGAAAATTGCTGCAGAAAGGTCCTTTAGAAAAGCATGTCATTGCTGTGAGGAATGTTTATGATTACTTTATTTGGGAGAGTATACTACAAGTATCCATGTGTTTTTGGCTAAATAAAGGTGGCTTCCTAAATTTAATCTAATTTAATTAAAAAATCAAACCTTTTTTTTCAGAAAGGGAAAGACTCAGTTGTATGGTTCAACAAAGAACCCAAGCTTTAAAAATGGAGTCCCATTTCATAGTCTTATTATTGTGAAAAGATACTGGGAATCACACTGAAACAAGACACATTTAAATTAAGAGTGTTTGTGCTATTTTATATGTGCTAGCATAAGACTTTTTTTCATCCACTGCACATCCAGTTTTTCCTCAACAACATCAAGTGATAATGACTCAGTGGAACATTAAAGGTCAAGAAAACAAGCTGAAACATTTATTGAATATTGATTTAGATCCTAAAATATAGATCTGACATAAAAAAAAATGTCGGGTGATCAAAGCTTGGGGTCTATTTGTGTTTTTTTGTCTATTTGTGGGTCTATGTCTATTTGGGATTTCCTCTTCAATGCGCTTGAATTCCACCAATGTAGAAAACAGGGTCACAATGTAACTCATATAAAACAAAGAAAAGAGTATATAATACATAATGTGACATAATAAGATAAAAAGGGTCTGATGTGGAAATACTGGGGGCGTGGTTAGGGCGGAGCCAGAGAAAGCACCTGGGAAAGGTAAACAGAAAACAGGACTTGCTTCTGGTATAATCCTGCAGATGTCAATGTTGCTCTGTTGAGAGAACCAGAACTGTCACGCTGAGCTTTAAAACAAAAAAATCAAGCAAGATAAAGAACTTATTAAAAGAGATAACGTTGAAGACAGGTGAATATTTATGAGATACACTACTATACTCAAATATTCAAACACATTTAAACATACAGAAGAGGAAGGAAATGCCATAAATGCTCAGGAAAACATCGTCCTCATCCAAAAAGTAGGCTACTTGAGCATCTCAGTAATGTGTGGGTGGATAATTTATGCATTCACAGCACTCGCAGGTGTGTCGCGTTTTGTCTTTGTCGTGAAATGAAGTAAGTTGTATTTTATTTTGCATGTGCATTCTTCTCGTGAAGAATGGGTCTTAACGAGCAGGGGGGATTTTGTTGGATGTGAGGCTCCATTTCTGCAGAATCCATCTGTACCATTACGTTTCTTTTCTTCTGTCAGATGATTTTAAGCAAAGTGAGATACAAAACTCACAGACTCTAACAGAATCACACAACAGAATAGCACAAAACTGCTACAGGAGCCCAGAGAACACCTGTACACCTGCACATTCATGCAATTATCCAATCAGCCAATCATGTAGGAGCAATACAATGCATAAAATCAAGCAAATGCAGGTCAAAAGCTTCAGTTAAACATCAGAATGGAGAAAATGTGATCTTGGTGACTTGGAATGATTGCTGGTGTCAGACGTGCTGGTTTCAGTATTTCAGAATCAGCTGATTTTCCTGCAGAACGGTTTAGATTTTACACAGTATGGTGCAAAGAAAAATATCTAGTGAGTGGCAGTTCTGTGGACAGAAAGAGTCAGAGCAGAATGGCCAGGCTTGTTCAAGCTGATAGGAAGATAATGGTAACTAACATAACCACTCTTTACATCTGTGGTGAGCAGTAAAGCATATCAGAATGTACTGCTGTAGACATGGAAATTATTTTTAACCTTTTTTAAAAAAATTTTATTTTTGATGAGGTGACAGAAAACTGCAACGATCAAGCTCTTTAGGCCTAAAGCAAACATGAAGGAGACTCAGACCACTTTCACAAGACATGAGTCAAGTGGACCACAGAATGAACCATGAAACAAACTGCACTGAGACTATGTCTAGAGGAGATCTGATTATGGTTTGCTTGTGGGCTGTTTTAGAGGGATATGAGTCACCAGTTGGTTCTGTTATTCTACATTTGACAGAGCCCTTATTTGGCATCCCATTTTAGCACATCTCATAACAGTATGACTGTCAAAACAGTGTTCACACTCATCAATATTAAATGTGCAGTTTTAAAAACAGAAATCTCACATGTTAATCAGGTAAAAAGCAGACTCCATGAATGTCTTTCTTTGGTGAAATTGTTGGTTCACTGTACGCTCTCTTTATTTAGATGCGATCAGAGATCACCACTGTGTGGCTGATTATTTACTCCAAACTGCAGCACTATCCAACAGCTAAATTACACCATTTAGCTCATTCCTTATGCCTTTTAGACAAAATAAACAAAGCCAAATAAATCTACTTCATGCATAAAGTTTGCTTTTCCATTATACCTAATGCATTACAACTTTACATTTAAATGAGACTTTTGCCTCATTAAATATTGCATTGTGGAATTTGAAAGGTAAGCAATAGTTTTTACAGTCTTGTAAAGATCTGGAAGGTTCAGGGATGGTGGATTATATTAAATACGCTATGTCTAATCTCATGAAGTGATATAGAAGCCAGTTACATTGTTTTGCTTGTTTGAAATTACTCATTTCACAGCAGTCCAACAGCCTGCTTGGCAGACGTTTGAGAAATGCTTTACAATTATGAACATAAAAGTAAGCCCAAAGGTGGAAAAGAAAGAGAAAGAATTGGACAAAGCAAAGATCCCCTGATTAGATAAATGGCCATTAAATGAGTAAGTAACCTATCTGGCTTTGCTGTTATTTGGCCATGGCTGGTGTTTCAGTGTTTGTACTTAATGCTGAAAATTTAACTCAGGCAGCAGTGCCAAAATAATGCAGTGGGTGCAAATGGCATTATCTGTATCGATGTAAATGCGCTATTAAGCAGGTCTAGGTAATAGTGCTTGCTGCATATTATTATAATTTTACAGAATTGTACTGTAAGTGACTAGGCAATTAGAGCAGTGTATTGGTTTACAGTAAAATACCCCAAACCATGATACATAATGGGTTTTAGGCAGGAGTGAGAATGTTCTCTTTTGTTCTCTTTTGTGTCTAGCTGCAAAGTAGTGGCTCATTTTAGTGCCCTTTATTTTAGCTATTCCTCACCTTTTGATTCTAACCCTTTTTAAAATGAAGTTTACATGGTAGTAAAAAACCTCAGTTTTTTCCTAATCAGCAAAATTCTGGCAACTCTGCTGCCACTAAATTCCTTTACATTTTACAGTATATTATTTAACGTGAGGTCTAGCAGGTTACTGATGGTCTGGGAGTGTGTACATGCAACTGCTTTATTTGGAAAGGCTACAAGCTCATAAGTAATGTTTGCACAGATGCTCATTGTGATCAAAGTTATGTGGTATAGAGGTCTAGTGTCTTGGTACCTCTGAAATGTATTAAATAGTTTGTCTTTTTTATGCATTTGGGTTATTTTTGTCCTTGGATGATGCATGATGTGAGTTTATACTTATACAGTGTTAGAGCAGAAGATTGGAGTAGTGGGTAGCATTGCTAGCTCACCTGAGGTCAGGTGTAACTTTACTGTGTAAAGTTTCAGATGTTCTCCTTGTTTTCATGATGGTTTCCTGTAGATTCCCCGATTTCCTCCAAAAACATTCTAGTAGGTGGATTGGCTACTAAATTGCCCCTAGATATGAATGTGTGGGTGTGTGTGCATTGCACCCTACAATGGACCCTGACCATCATAACATGGTCACTGAAGATGAATGAATAAATTCACAGTGTTGTAATGACTGATGAGTGACCAGGCACCAGACAACGCCATAGCTTGGTCACGCAGAATAATCAATATAACAGGAACTGAACATTTAATATTATATAAGAATGTGATGCTAAACCAATTAAATAAAATTTATAAGAATTATAATTATGGAAGAATAAAATATCAATTATCCACATTAGAATTTTCATACAGCTATCCTTATAGTATTCACCTGTTTGAAAAATGAGAGAAGAAAAAGTGAACATCACACTTCTCATTTCATAGCGTTTCCTCGTGTCCTTGCTGGAGTAAATGATGCCAAACATATTTGCCGAATAAGACATCCTTGTTCACTGAAGCACTTATTGAGGATTTGTAGCACTCTTGTTTCACCTGTCACTGAACAAATCAGATCTGCACAACACAAGGTGATTACACACTGTATTAACTTCAGAACATTCCTGCATGTGCAAATCACATATTGATGTTCTGGCTTATACAAGATTGCACTCTGTCATCTACAAGCAACATCTCATTAACATCAGAAAACACAAAACAAAAAATCTTTTTCTACAGTTACTCAGGGCATCCCTCAAGTCTTTGCAATTGGACCTCTCCTTTTCACAGTCTACAAGTCTCCTCCTGGTTATATTTGCCAGCATCATGGCCTTATATTTTACTGTTCTGCACATGACACACAACTAGTCAATGCTAGTTCTACCAGTTCATTTACTACCCGAATTCCAGAAAGGTTGGGACGTTCTTTAAAGTTGAATAAAATGAAAACTAAAAGACTTTCAAATCACATGAGCCAATATTTTATTCACA
>JAQMYM010015041.1:0-23049 GCA_030014255.1 Parauchenoglanis ngamensis | reverse complement strand
GTGTGTGTGTGTGTGTGTGTGTGTGTGTGTGTGTGTGTGTGTGTGTGTGTGTGTGTGTGTGTGTGTGTGTGTAGAAGGCTACGTTCACACTGCCCTGCTGAAGTGGCTCAAATTAGATTTATTTTTGCCATAATGTGGCACAGATCAGATCTTTTTTACGAGAGTGTGGACACAGAAATCTGATCTTTACACATCAGATTTGAGTCACGTCCGTGTGGTCCTGAATCCGATAAGCGTCTGATTCACGGCTGTGTGGCCGGTACGAGACGCTTTGAAGGGAGTTCATGTGGCGGTTTGCCTCATGTGCCGAGAGCTCTCCTCACTGCTACCTTTTGAGAAGTACTACTTTTTGGATCTAATCACAACTTCACCAGCTTCTCTCTGATTTCCGTTCCTCTCTTGTGTTTACTCTCTTCAAACATTTCAGCTGCTGTAAAACATTCACTATGAGGCTAAAAGTTTGTGCACCCCTGACCGCCGCACCCGTATGAGGATCTTAACACAAAGTCAGAATCGCCGTCTCTGATCGCACCTCAGGATGAAGACGCGTATCCTGATCCCCGAGCTCACGCTGTCTGATCCGCGAGGCTCTCTCGCACGCTGTCTGGCTGTGGTGGGTGGCTTCGGGCTTGGCACGGGCCTCAGGGAAACCCTGCTCTGAACAAAAGATGGCTTCCATATGCGGCGAGCAGATTGACTCCGGCGCGTAAGCAAGGCGCTGGTTTTTTTTTTGGCACGCCTCCGAAACATCGCAACAGTTCCACGTCCGAGCCAGACGCCGTTCTCCCTGCGTTAAGGCTGGCCGAGGTCTGAGGGAGCGAGGAATTTATGTCCTCTGGGAACGTCGGTTGAAATGGATTTGTTTATTTGGGCACTCGATTCACAGCCGGATAAACAAACGAGCAGCACATTGTGCAGATCCAGACAATTATACCCGTCTGCTTACACGTTTGAAGGATCCACGTTGCTTTGATTCACGCAGCAGATGACGTTCGGGTGAGATGGTGAGGGCGGAGCTTCACACCCCGGGAGAGCTTCTTAATGTAGTCGAATGTCGGTTACCATGGTAACCTTGGAGCAAAAACGATCCGATTATGAAAGTCCGGTTATGTAATAACACGTTACAGCTGAGCGATGCGATGTAATCTCCCCATCATGATACTTTTTTCTGTGCATCTATTTATCTGAATTTTTCTTTTATCCTTTTTTTTTTTTTTTTAGCTTTTAGATTTATATTGATTTCCTTTTAAATGAAGTATATATTTTTTGTTATTTACTCATTATTTCATTATATATTCATTAATTTATTTTATTTATTTATTCATCTGTAATTTAATAATGAAGTTAAGGATAGTCTCTGATAGGAGTCGATCTGATGTTAAAAAAAAAAAAATAAGTATGAGCATTTGCTTGCGTGCGACATTTTATGAGCATCATGATTATTAAATGTATTTCTTTTTCTCTTAAGAGTGATTTTCTTTTTCAGTAGAATTTTTGTATTTCTGTTTAGAACTTGTTTGTTGTCAATAATAAATAAAAGTATAACGTGAAACTAGGTTTTTTTTTTTTTTTAAGATTTATTTAAAATTTCTAGCGTTTTCTTTGGCTAGCAGCTTCTTGGCAAACCTGTGTGTGTGTGCGTGTGTGCATGTGTGCGTGCGTGTGTGTGTGCTGATCATGATATTTTTGTCACGCCGTGTACATCTTTGTGTTTGCGTAACAACCGGTCCACGTTGTGCTGCTTAGGCTTCACTGGATTTATAAGAAACGTCACTAGTTTTTTTTTCCATCTCCAGCAGCAGGAGTGCAGATGCCCAAATCCCAAACTGCGCACACTGCCAGCTAGTGGTGGTCAGGTCAGGGAACGTGTTTGTCCGGGATGATGTCGCTGGCTGGAACGTCTCTATTTACAGATCCGTGGTGCAGAACGGAGGAGGAAGTTATTTCTCTTTAAGGTGCTCAGAAAGCTGCGCTTTGTGCTGTAAAAAGCGTTTTGTCTGAGGTAGCTGTGAGTGATGTGATGTGAGGAACAATCAGGGCCTTGTGTCAGGCTGCTGTCCGTACCGTGCTCCTCTCACACACACTAACTTTACATGCCTCACAGTCCCGGGTGGCGGGAATGAACCGGTTATAATGTCCAGTTAGGAAACAATATGAAACGTGTCTGACGGCTATTCATATCTCACACACACACACACAGTGTTCATCACGTCTCATGGTAACCGAGATCGTTACCTTTAGCTCTTCCACCACCTGCCGTGCACGATAAGCTCTCTGTGGCCTCTTTTAGGTTGTGATTTTACTGATCTGTATCAGACCAATGACTCACGTTTTCCCGTATTACCCACAAGACCGCAATACAGTCTCATACCTGTCCTGGTTTCGCATCAGTTGCATCTGCTTTTTTGCTAGTAATTACATCGGAAAAACGTGTGCTAGTACAAGTTATCACTCGGAAGCGCACAAAAACAAGTCATGTGAAACTATTTCATTTCACACTCGGACACAATTCTACGCGATGAAAAACGTTGCCTTTATGTCAGTTTGTATAAGAGGTGCGACGGCTTTAGAAGGAGTCAATGGGACGTGTGCTCCGGTTTCTCCTAGTCGGAATTTGTAAGTACTGTTAAACTGTGGCAACGTGGTAAGGATTGGGAAGAACTTCCTGCAAGGTGCTTCGTGTGTGTGTGAGATTCGTTGTAGCACTGGGTCCATCATACGAAATCATTATCTCAGGGTCTGGAAGGTCCGTTTCGGATGATAAAACCGCCGTAGCAGTGGTGAAGATGATGGGGTCGGATCTTTAGCCGTACTGCTTTCAGGGCTGATGTCGAAGCTGGTGTGTGATGTGCAAAGTTCCTGCCTTCAAACCTGTCAGAATTCCTGTGAATTATCATATCAGCGTGACGCTCAGCAGCTCTAAAAGGTTGTGTTCGAGACATAGTTTTTCTCTGCTGATTCGGTAATACTGTTGTTTGATGCAAAAATGAATTGGTGCGTGGTGTCGCTTTAGGTTTAGATTCGTTTAAATATTCGACTCGGTATCACTTTTTCCTCAGAGTGACGAAGCGACTCTCCGCAAGCTTGTTTTGCCAAGTTCTGCGAATCCTCAGTGCCTGATGGCAGCGTTCTTTCAGACATGTTGCGTCCTGTGCTCACGCGCCAGTCAACCGCGTGCAATAAAAATACGCCAGTAGCTCGGACTGGAAAACATGTTGATACCGAGTTCGTGTTTCAGGACGAGATACTGATATTTAGCATGGAATCAAAATGTAGGCAGTTTAAGGAGGAATGGCATGGCTGCCAACAAACTTGTGAGAGTAAAGGCTTCTATTTTACGCCTTCTTCCTGCTTCATCACGCAGTGGCCTCGGGTGGAGATCCAGGATTCAGGAAATTACTCTTCCTAAGGACGCAGTGTACCACTGCAGGCAACTTACTATAACAATCCTGTCAGTGTTGCAGCTTCACCTAACCTTGGTTCTGCCGTTTATCTCATCGCCACCTCCGGTTAAATGATTGCCAGAGCTGATTTGTGACATTGCTGAGCATGAGGGGGATAAATTACTCACTTCCGCTCTAGCCGGCCTGATAGTCCTTCTCTGCTCGAAACGAGGAAGCTGTTTACTTAATTAACACGCCACATAAAGAATGACGGCATAGCCGTCGAACCAGAACGAGCAGCAGTTTCTGGCACGTCACCCAGTTTGCATCAGCAAATCGTGTAAACGATGAGAAGGAGTGGGGAGGAATGTGGTTACAAAAATGTCACGGTAATGGTTACAGCTCTCCGAGGAGCGGTTTGTTTGCGTCTCGGTGGGGCGTCGTCGAACAAAGCGCGCTGCGCTTACTCGGAGTGTTTTAACATCATCAGCAGTCCCTCATTGATCACTCCCTGTAAATATTTCCTTAGAAGACCCTCTCTCTTGTCTGCGCTACTCCCTCTGCGTTTAATAGTGCGAGACAGGTGAATGACTGGGACGTGACGACATGCAGCTGGAATCCATTACCAATCCTGATGTGGGGCTGCAGTTTATCGAATCCGCTGTCAGTAACCACAAAGAGCCTTGAAAACACATTTGATCGTTTCTGCTGTTCCTGTAAATAACGACTCCATGCTTAATTAGCAAGCCTAACGCACGACCTTCCTGTTACCCCTTCCTGTACTTGGTTTATTTGGTTAAACCATGCCTTGTGTCCCAAACTATATGCCATGATTGCTATATAGTGCACTATTTTTGAGGTCAGCCATTTTGCCTTCTTAACTTCAGGGGTGTCTTTTATAGTATGTGCTCTTTTCTGGCCACAAGCTTCAGGATCTTGAAGGTTCAAGGTTGCAGATGCATATATAGGAACACCTGGTCATTTCTTGAGTCTGTTCTTGGTGCATTTTGTCATCTAGCTGGTCAGAATAGTGGTGCACAGGTTGGATAGTGTTGGTGTGCTAGCGAACACGCAGAGCAGAGGATAAAGACACGCCGGTCAGGTGATCAGTAGGCTGCGATTACTCACTCTCGCCTGGTGAGATCTCTAGCGCCGAGAGTTTTAAACAATTACGTTTTCGTGAGGATGAATTGGATGGCTATCATTTTTTTCTGATTCTCTAGATTACCAATAAATAATAGACCAAAAAAAACTTACAGGAACTAAAAATCAGTCCTGAATCATGGTTCCTCCTGTAGTATGACATTGACTCCTGATTCGTTGCAGCTCCTGCCAGTCACCGACTCCTTTCGTGCCAAGTCAAGGCCTGATGAGCATTTAAGGAGCATCTTAATATGGTTATAAAAGTCCAAGTCCTTACTTATAAAGGTCTAGATTATCAATAACACGACCGAACGGCAGCAGTGCTGAATCATAAAGGATTAATTTATGGCTGTTAATAATGAAGGGATGTTACGTGTCAAATAAAATGAACCAGGACCAAGAGTCGACTCTTCTGTGATGTGCAAATCTGCAGCCGCAGCCACTTTATATGTCTGGATATATTTCCGATGAAGTCATCGTATTTCTACATTGGCTCTGTTTTGTCGCTCGTGAACTTTACAGCTATCTACCGGATTTTATGGACGCGTGACATTGTCAAGACCAAATGTCGTGTCTCGCAACATAAGTGAAACTAAATTTTTCGAGCCACTCCAAAAGTTCCTGGGTTCTTCTTTGGCCACCCCGCCACCAAATTTCGCAAGCATCAGGCCAGTGGTTTTTGCACAATTAGAGGATAATTTATTATTTTATGAAAGTCTGAAAATTCTGCTTGCTGAGCAATATTCTGTAGCTACTCTGATCCGATGAGCTGCTTTTAGCTAAATAATTTATATATAATTGGATAAACTGTAGTGCAGGTTCTGGTTCAGAAGCCACAGTGGTTTGCAGTCTACAGTTGTTGTTTTTTCTTGATGCATTTATCGGATTTTTAATTTTTTGTCCGGTACTTGGTTTGGTCCAGTGAAATACTTTGCCTGGTCTGCATCTAGATCCTGGTCCGTCAGTTTCCTCACCTGACACAATGTTGTACTTCAGTTTTTAACAAAAACTCTTAAAATTGTGCACGTTTGAGATAAACGGCGATCACTGTTGGACGAGCAAACCCATGGAATGACCCTATAGCTGTGTGTGTGTGTATAAAAGTACTGATTAGTAAATAAAGGGGGCATTTTGAGCGCGATAATCCTATTGACGAGCCCGGACACCCTGTTCTTCCCAACAGTCTGTGGGGAAATAAGAGCACCAGCAGACGCTTGTGTTTTTTATGTGCGCTGTCAGTCGTGGCCTGGGAGTTAAACCTTCTAAAGCTGCACGTCACGAGTTTGATGTATTGAATTAATTTCTCCAAACTCCTTGTGAAATCTTTGCCCTTGGGCAAAATGGACACGGCGCACGGACATCAAAGCCCACGCTACGCTTACGTAAGCGCCACGGTTTGTTTTCGAAATGCATAACAAAGGCAGCCGGATAGATGAAAGATTTTAAATGAATATTCTAATGAGAAACAAACCCTTGGAAATACTTTAAATTTGTGCCGTTTGCTTTCCGGTTTGCCGAAATCTGGAGCTCGCAAATGTTTCACAAGTGTCCGCGGCTGTGAAATATGCAGTGCACATGTTTCCCTTCCTCCCACGTGCTTTGGATTTCCTGCTCCATCCTTGGAGGGGTGAAAGCACAGCTGGGAATTCGTCTTTTCAGGCGAAAGACTGGCACGCGTCGTCGTTTTGTACGCGCTCTGGCCTAACAGCTTTTCAATCCACTTTTTGTAACGGGCTGTGGGCTAACGTGCTCCGCCTCTCTCTCAGACGTGTGTCATGCCGTCTGTGGTCGATGTACGTGGGCTGAAGGGTAAAGACCGCCTGTGTGAAAATATCACCCCGAGCATGGGTTACGTCACGTTGGTCTTTTTTAAAGCTACCACTTTGGTTTTCCGTTCACAGTCCACACCAGCTGGCTGGGGCGTACCACGTGTCTGCTCCCAAATCTGCAAAGCTCTTAGAAAAAAAAAGAAAAAAAAGAAAAGGGCAGAATTATGTGACTTACTGATATTTGTACTCCTGGCCCAGGCAGTCCGCGCCACCTTTTGTTGCATGGGATTAGAGGAGATCTGGTTTGTGTATGTCGCAGCCTGCTGAGAGCCTGATAGTGAGTTCTGATAGAAGAGCACTGAGAGAGAGGTGTTGGATGTCATGCTAATCTCCCATAGATAAGCCGAGCTCGCTAGATTGTCTCCTCTGGCATGGGCACCCTCCAGTGTGTTAGCGTTATGAGGAAAGGGGTCAGGTTAGAAATACCGTTTGAAATGGAGTCCTGTTTATTGATTGGTACCAGGAATGTCCAAAAATGCTCAATGCGACTCGGCTCTTAAGCTAAACACCACCGGCAAGCTGATCGTCTAGTTTCATGCGAATGAATGAACAAACAAGTACGAGTTCCCATCATATTCGTAGTCTTTGTCGCACTAATAGTTTTTATGCAGCACGTTGAGCGCAAGAAGTCGATTTGACGTGTAAAGTAAAAAATTGTAGCAAAGGTGGCTTTTATTGGAGCGTAGCTAGAGCTTTATTTTCTCTCAATAAGTTTAACTTGCTTGGTTTTTAATCAGCGCTTCGACATGTTCCTTATTGTGGAATGATTGATCCGGCCTGTAAGAATGACCCAGGTGGCGCCGCGGTGGATGTGTGTAGCGCGGCATGTGGTGGGATTCGTTAACGTTACAGCATCAGTACACCGTTGTGAAAAGTGTTCACCAAACGAAACCTTACGTATTGCGAAAGCTGATCGTGAGCAGGGTCGAGTTCCTGCTCTGCTACTGATTCGGCCGCCTTTGCTGAGTCATGGAGACGTTACTCTGTGATGCGTTCATGTTGGATTATGTCAGAAGTCGCTATTTTCGGTTGTTGACCGTCCCGAGTTGATGTCCTCGTGAGTCACATCCACACATCTGTCCTTGAGTCATCTTTAAAGTGCCACTGTTGGCTCCGTGTCCTTCATCAGAAGCCGTGATGTAAGCCGCAGGAGCGTCCTGCCTCAGCAAAAAGACACTGACTAAGACTTTACAGCTCGACAGTTCTCCCTTTTTTTAGATGCTCCTTATCCTGAGCCCTCGCCTAGCTCCGGGAGGAAATGCTGAGCGAGGAGCCGTTTGTCGACACTGGTGAGTGATGTGTTTGGCATCACATTCCTTCGCCTTCCTGCCTCAGTTGACCTCTGACGGGTGGGAAATCTGTACGGCAGGCAGGGACGCGACCTGGCCGCGCTTTGTTGACACAAGAACCAGGAAACAAAAGCGAGGCGTTTGTTTATCATCAGATTTCTTATTTCGCTTCTTCGTTCTAACAGGGAAGATTTAAGAGCCTCCGTTCTATTCTCGACTCTGTTTCTTTTGCATTGCGTCACCACGGACATGATAATCTCCTAAAGCGGGGACGAGAGCTCAGCTAATATCATGGCTGTGAGCTGAAGCCTGTCTCCTCGTCTCGGTTGACGATTGCTCTGCGGTGCACTAATTAACGCTCTCGCGTTGCGGTGACAACCAGTGGGAGTTGCTCGCTATTTTGCATGGTGTGTGTTCATCCTAATTTACAGTCGTGTAATGCAAGCTGTATGCATACTGCTTCGGTGACATCATTTCTTTTTAGATCAGCATTACAGAGGCATCTACTGAAAGCTAATGGCTGAGGGGAACTCGGGAATGAAGACCGCAGGACTGTCCTGTCTCTCTGCGTGTGTGTGTGTGTGTGTGCAGTGCAGTGAAGCTTAAGCTAACCTCATGAGGCTGATGATAAACTGGTGAACTTTAGCTGATCCCTTCTTTATTAATCTGTAAAGAGATTTGCTAGCTGGATGACATTGCGCGTTAATTCACGCGGTGTGGAGTGTTCACGACTCTGAATGAGTTGTCACCTTGTGCATGCTACTTAATGCCCCTTGTAGAAAATCAACAAGAAGTTGCATCACACCATTGTGGAGTGCATTCCTTTTAAACCTACACACCAAATGAAAGCTTTTGTTTTTAAGGTTGTCTTCCGGGAAGGTATGAATAAAAAAAAAGAAAAAAGAATAGCCTGGATATAATTCGCTTGTCCCCAGTCCTACTGGGCTACTGATTTGTCAAGCTTTAGAAATGCTTTTAAGGCAGGTCTGGGCTTTTTTACGGAACCAGCATGAGCTAAAAGAGAAGCACAAAACACTTTAATGTGCCTTCACACTTGAAAAAACAAAGCAGAATGCAGCATTCGTTCAACACAATGCTCTCATCTTGCCTGTTCCAGCCTGATCTGTAGATTAGATTTATCGGTAATGCGGATGAAATAAAGATTGTTTTAAGTGGGGTGGTGATGAGGTCGTTTGCCTTCGCTGTAGCTTTGGAGGCAGAAAATCGAGAGAGCTGCTTGTTTGACTCGCTGTGAGATGTCGCACGTCGTATACCGGTCAACAGCCCAGACACGGACAAAGTTGGTCTTTATAGTTAAATTTCTACATAGGAATGAATTTCTAATGAAATAGTTTTGACTCGGCATGTCGTAAATCTCTAAAACAGCTAATCTTTCTACCCCATGTTTGTTTTTCTCACTTGTGTGACCCCATTGGTAAAAAGCTTAACGTCAGCCTGCACTTTCCTGAAAAGTTCAACTTTTTTCTCCTCTTATCAAAAAAAACCCCAAACCTGCAGATGGCAGCGCTTTATTCAAAGCACTTCCCATGGGGTTACGCGTAAAACGTTTAGAACACCACCAATTGTGAAAGCAGCCTTACTTTCTCTGGCACAGATGTTTTGTTTTACGTTAGTAGAGTGACAGGTTCTCACTTGCTAGAGGTTAAACTTCAACCCCAGCTGGCTCTCCCAGGCTTTGGTGTAAACATGTTTCTTCCATTCACGAGTTAATCTTCAAACAGAGACTTGCGTTGTCGGTGCTGTAGTCAGGCCAGCATGGCCATTTGGAGGTCCTGTGAACACGTGGTGCTGGTATTTATGTAAAACAGGGTTATAGTCAGTGGGAGCTGCCTTCTTTCAGGCCAAACTTCAGGGACTTTATCCCAATCTTGTTGATACAGTCTGTGGGTAAATATTGACTACACCCAACCTGTGCTGCAGTATCTGTAGATGAAGCAATCCGGAGCCGGCAGTAAGTAGTACAGCAGTGCTATCAGGCCGGGTTTGAACTCAGCATTCAGGTGTTAATGGGTGTTTATTTGGAATGGGGTTGAGGCATGTCTTGTTGGTGTGCGAGTTTGATTTGGAGTGCAAGGCGATTTCATTAAGGGTTTAGTTAATAGAGGTTTGGTAAGGTCATGTGAAATTCTCATGTGGACAGAAATCATTGCTTTTTTGGGAGCTCTGCAGCTGTAAGCAGTCACACAATGCTAGACGTTAAAATAGTAATTTTGTCTTTGAAGGTCTGTCATGCAACATACATTGGTGTCATTGTATTTTGCTCCGTGAATGACTCACTGAACACCATGTAGGGATAATTAAATGGTAGACCGTAGTAAAGGCCGAGGTGGAGGCAAGGGGTGATGTCGAATTCCTCTTAACTGATGACCCGAATCACCTCGTCTGGCTTTGCGTTCTGTTCACCAAGACACTTTGTTGCATTGTGTATTGTGTCCACGGTGGATCTACTGAGAGCCTATCTCTCTTACATAGGCGTGCTCTGCAGAACAAATTGAAAAACCTTCAGAGTTGAACCTTGCAGATGTTATTGTGAGCCAAAATATGACCTTGCTCTGGACCTCTATGGCTTTCCAAGCCAGAACCCTTGAATTTTTTTTTAGATCAGGACTTCTTGACTTTTCAAGGTCTCAGTACACTAGTCATTGGGTTTCACCTTACTGCTGACTTCTTCAGAACACTAATAAAAATGTATTTCTTTCTTTTTATTTTCATGTGGAGGCTCAAGCGCTTAAAATAAAGGTAAAATATTTATTACAATGACATGTATGGTAGCAAAGATGTAATATTTAGTGTGCTAAGCATGCACACACTCCCTTTTCCCATCGTATCCAGCAGAAGGAACAATTATTTTGGTTCCCTTCAGTATTTTTATGTCTGCGTACAAAGTAGTTTCTTGATTAATACCCTAAGAGTAATTTTTAGATTGGGTTATCATACTATAAGCTTCAAGTCGTAGCACCCGTATACACTTCATCAGCAGAAGTGTCTGATTTGTGAAACCTCGTGGTCTGGTGGGGGGCCGAGCGAGCCCTGGGCACCCTTTTGGTTCTCTGATCTCCAGAGGCAGTGTCTGACTCTGCCACCAATCTAATTAAAGCCATGAGGGCTCGGAGGACATTCACACTGACAAGCAAAATTACCATCATTGCAAACCTCTGGCTGCCCACTCTGCAAGAAGGCGTTAACGTCAGCCTCTGAACGCGAACAAGCGGGGGTGAAGATTATTTATCACTTTTATTTATCTCAGGCAAGACTTTAGAAGATCACAGACAGCAGGAACTTTCAGTTAAGAGGAGGGAGTGCACTTACTTTTGCCAGAGCCTTTGTTTTTGAAAATATATATCAACTCCTCTCAAACATCTAAGATGAAAATAGCAAAAGAGAAGTAGTAACATTATCTGCTTGTACTTTCTGATGTGAAACCAACACTTGGGCTTTGGTATGGAGCATAGCCTCTGTACAGGACTTTGAATTATTGTGGAATATACAGCTTGGGAATATCTAGCAGCAAACTATCCTAAATGAGAACTCCAAAGTTCCTGTGCAAGTTCCTGGTTTGTTTCCTCTGAACTGCGTCGACCAGAAGTCTGATAAAACTGTCGTGTACTTTCAGTTTACCAGATTCACCTCCAAGGAATTCTTACCTCAGCCAAGGAGGTTGTGTTTTCGGGGCAGTTTGCTTGTCTGTTTGTCTGCCTGAAAAAAGGATTGTGCAAAACCTACCAAACTGATTTCCATGAAACTTGGTGGCAGGGTGAGGCACGAGACAAGAAGAACCCATAAAATTTTGGAGCGGACCAGAGTTATTGGGCGGTTCCACGAATTTAATTTAGCTTTCGATAGATATGCAAGATATGGCATTTGGGCTTGGCAGAAGTCAGCATGCAACAATGCCATACTTCTTAAAATCCAGTAGATCGCAGTAAATTTAGTCAATAAATTTAGCCAAAAACATAGCCAATGTAGAAATATGATGACTCCATTGGAAATATATCCAGGCATATTAATTGGTTGCGGTTTCATATTTACGTCATAGAAAAGTCGACTATTGTCTTCACCAGTTCACCACTTCACCAGTAGCGTGCAAGATTTATAAACATACAGCGTCTGAGAGTTAATCATTTCATTAGGGCACCTTATAATTCTTGTGTTTGACTAATCAGCAATGGTGAGTGTAGCCTGCTGCAACCAAATAGTCCATGGTTTCACAGAAAAGTACCAACTCTGGAGCAGGAAGTAAAATGTTTCCTGGAACTACAGCCCTGGAATTAATATCAGCCCCATTTCCTTTTGTGGAACCGTTGCCAATGTTCCCAGTCTCCTGCAGTGAAAATGCACCTAGTTTTCTCCCTTAACTGCTACTTGTATTCAACTTTCAGCCAAACTCTAACACCGTACTCTCTCCCTGCACATAAGGAGGAATGTAGATGGGTGAGGGTTGTGCCAGTGTCATAAATTGTGCAGACCTGGCTTTAGTCACGGGGATCATCATGCTCCTTTCAGATCGTCCTTTCAAAGCCTACCTGGTCCTGTCTGACCTGACCCATCACTCCACACACAGTAATCCTTTTCTGCGCAAAGTCACATGTCTTTTAAAGGAAGGAATTCCGTCTTATTTTCCTTTTGTATATAGAGTATTAAAATCTGGGATCTTCTGCCCAGATGTAATGGCTTTGGCCTTTTCTGACCCTTGGTGTTCACGAAACGTTTGATCTCTCTCCCTTGGAAATGAAAGACGAGCCCATAAACGGGGGATCAGACACTCGTATTAAGAGAAGTTATATTTCCAAGCTCTGAACTTTGTGTCATATCAGGGAAAAGAAAAGTGAGCCACTACAGCGCAGGCCCTGTGCGTTATAGTCTGGTTGTTTTGTTTAATCCCCTTCAAGTGGTATCGGATCTCTGAGTACACAGTCACAATGCAGCGAAACTGAAGAGTTGCCGCCCACAAGGGCACAGTCCCTCCCCGTGTCAGCAGAAAGAGCTTAAGAGTGAGAGAGAGAGGGAGAGAGGGAGAGAGAGAGGGAGAGGGAGAGAGAGAGGGAGAGGGAGGGGGAGAGAGAGAAGGCGAGGTCATGTGCGGAAATTATTTCCACATTATTAAAACTCCAGCCGTTGTTCACCCCTACGCCCTTGCCGAGATTCCGCAAGAGGCTTTTTTTGGCAGATCTTCTGCACCATTCCTTATGCTCCAAGACCTCGCACAGCCATGTGAAGACATCGGTCTGCTCCAGCTGTCCTCCCACTTTATTTTCTGCAGCGTCTCCCTGCCTCAGCATGTGGCCCTTTTCTGGCAAAGCAATTATCCATTTGGGTTTCGTCAGACCCAGATCACTGCATTCCTCAACTGCTCCTCTCGCCGCCTGGTGCGAGGAGAGGATTTTGCCCCCACTCTACAAACATGCAGAGCTCATTCCTCTGAAGAATTCAGGGAGATGGAAGAGCCTGAAGTGATCTAAAGAATGTCTTTACTTCAGTCAGCCCTTGTTGTATACACACTCCAAAGCAAGGCCTTCAATTTGTCACACGCTTGTCATTCGAGCCAGCGTTGAATACGTCCAAAGAAAGCTGCTGGATTTTAATCCCTGCATTTGTCCAGTGGACAAATTATTCACTGAATAATCTCAATGCATATTAGCAAGGCTTAACCCATATAAGTGTTACTGTGGGAGAAAAAAAATGACAGGTTTGCGGTTTCGGAAAGTTCTCGACTGCATTCCACAGCTTGGGTTGCAGCGCAGTACTTGCATTTCCAATAAGATAACCTTTGACTTGGCAAACGAGGCAAGGTTTTTCGTTGAATTTTTGTTCGGCTTATCACCGTCAACATGATTAATACTATTTACACTGAAACACATTCTGAAATCCTGCTGAAAATCCTGGCCAAGCTTCTTGCCAGCAATAATAGAGATGGCTAGTAAACTACATAAGACTGATACCCAGCTGCCCTTCATCCTTAATTTCCTGCAGTTGCAAAGGAACTATGATGGCTCAGTTATGATTTTCTTTTTGTAGTATTAAATGTCTGAGCACAGCTGGTCTCAGCCCCTGCTCGGCATGCTCCTATCAAAGTTTGCCCACAGGGGGCTGGCCGGCAGCACAGCTGAGCCCGGTCGCGTGTTTCCGTTCTACAACTCGGCTTGGATTAGCAGCGCTGCAGGCCCAGTGCCGGAGCTATTGATACAGCTACAGCTGGGCCTGCTCTCACTCATGCTCTGTCTGTCTCTGTATCCATCTCGCTCTTTCCCAGGATGAGCATGAGCACAGTGTCAAGCAAAACACAAACTGGCAAAGACACAACATTGGAGAGATTTGACTCATATGGTAGCCATGTTTTCTCTCTCACACACAACGAGGCACGAATACTGTTAACATTCACAAATCTGGTGACGCTAAAGCCGAGCACACACTACACCACTTTCAAGATCTCAAGCACTGAAACACTCATACATAACACGGCTATGGTTACTTGCGGTCAGTTGTTTGGTGGATGTAGTGGTGTGTACACTACAGACAAGGCTTACAATCTTACACCTGGAGAGATCCCCAGTCATGTGCACCTGATCCCCAAATAAACAAAAATAAATGTTGCAATGCGACCATGATGGTAATTTTACTCCGTCATGATTTTGGCTGTGGTGGTTGTATCTGAAAACAAGTGGGGAAAAAAATATATGGGAAAGTACTGGAAGGTGCATGAGTGAGGATTGCAAAGAGAACTGGAGGTGTAGTGAGAAGTACAGCTATTTTTATACTGTTATTTGCTAGAAATCTTCATGTTTCTTTTCATTTGCACAATCATGCGAGTATGAAATGGATAATCATTATTATTAAATGGAAAAGCAGCATTATTATTATGTTTACATTCTGCCCTCCCACACTAATTGATGACTGATGAACTGTATTCAGGGATCTGCTGCACGTTTGTTTACGTCGTGGACTCCCATTGGCTGTTTTCTCAGTGCAGTTCTTTGTATTTCTTGGAGAGTTCCTCCCACTGCGTGGTTTATCACCAAGAACACTAGACATGCTTGAAGATATCCGAGCCTCCTCACTTTTTAGTCCAGATTTCCCTGTAGTCAAAGGAGTACACGACGAGCTGTCAGCGCTCCCCCAAATTATTCAGCATCAGGAAAATCGTGTAGCGTGCACTCGGCTTAAGAATCAAGTCGCACGTCTGATTACTTTGCCTTGCTTGATTTCTGCATTTGCATCGGCTGATTTCATTTTTTGATTATTTTTATTGAGGAGAACAAAACGATTTTCTGCCGAGCTGACTCATTAGCGTGAAGATTTGCATTACAAGGAGTCATGTGCTCACCTTCCAAACAGGAGCACGAGTTCTCTTGGTCTCACAATCTGATGATACCCTAGGCCTCTGCTTCCTTCCTATATAGCCTTAATCTCACTGCATAATCAGTTGCTAATTATACAGTTAATTGTGTGGTTACTCAAAATGACTTGGTTTTGTTGCAAGAGTCTTGAAAAGAGTCAGGTGCTGCAGGTGGAAAGAGAAAATTTGCTTCTTTGGAGGTTCCTTATTGCTTGGCGCTAAGTGTTCCCAGGTGCACGCGGTGCAAAACCATGGCCGAGCCTCCGGCTCCTCCAGAGCCTGTTGGCGACATGAATGGTCTTAATTGAGTTCTGCTGCTTTGTGTCCGTTCCTACTGTATATGTTCGGAAGTGAGTAGATGCTGAAAGCATTAACCTCACTTAGTGTCATGATTAGATTTCTGCAGTGTTCAATCAAATTTGTATGCAGCAAAGACGACTTTTTAATGTTAACAAGCTGCTGAGAGCAGTCTATTTGTGTATGTGTGGGTTTACGCATGAGGATAAAATAAACGATTGCTACTTTTTTCTCCCAGTTTAATTAACCATGCGTGTTGGTGGAAGATTCTGGCGTACCGCTGACTTGCATAAAAGCCTCCATCTCTGTTACCTTGCATGGTTTACGTCATCTGACCTACAGCTGACACCGATCCAACCCTTGCCAAAGTGATTGATGTATTGAGTGTTATTGATTGCTCTAAATGTAAAGGAATTGCTACACATGGTAGTATAGCTGTAACAGTGAAAATACTGACAGGAAAGAGTTTGTCAGCACGGTTTAGAAGCCTGAAGCTAACTGAATTATTCAGTGGCATGGCTGCGTTTAGCTTATCAGGTATCCGACACCAGACCAACAGGTAAGTGCATTATTTAAAAGATGTCAGAGGTTTGAGAGGACTTTGGACCAGGAAATGAGAAGAAAGTGTTTTACACTGGACTGTAGGAGGACTGTTAGGAGAAATTGTTAGGAGAACTGCTATGCTGGACATGTTATGAAGGACTTACGGGCTGGTTGTCGATGGCTTGCGGCTTTGCTTGTGGGTTTGGTGTCCACGGGGCTCAGGGCCAAACTTTGTCTCTCTGCCCCAGCTGTTGCCCCGAGGGCATATTAATTTCCCATTGTCATTTATTCTCCTGCTCTCCGAAGCTCTGTCCTGGCTGCAATGAATGATTGTTTCTTTGTTACACCTGCTGCAGGGCAGGGTAGCTTTTGCAGTCAATACTTCAAGAGGTGGTATTGCATAATTTATCTTTTATTATTTGAGAGAACATTGGGAATGACCAAGGTATTCTGTACAAATTAATACTTCTACACTGATGCTGCAGTAAATGGATGTGGCTGTTCTCCTGCCTGTCTAACTAACCGAACCACAATGAGAGCTTTGAAAGTCCTTCAGGTTAGAAACCCAGGAAACCAGCATGACCACGCCAACCACTCATTACGACCCTCAAACAGGGAAATGAAAACAAACAGATCAGCCGTCTGGATGGGAATTCGGACTTTCTCTGCTTCCTGTCTTGAGGCTCGACTCAAGATGGGTTTAGGCAGTCGGCCTGGCTCGAGTTTAGGCAGTCAGCCTGGCTCGGTTTCAGCAAACAAGAGACTCTGCCAGTTAGAAAATGAAATGGCAAGTCTATGGAGAACGATATGGCCCGATGAGGGGGTCTGCGAAAAAGATGCCAGCCTAAAAGAAACAGGATGCTGCGTTTGAAAGGAGATCCAGGTGCTTCTTGGTGTTCTGGTTTCAGCTGCAGGTGTAAGTTTACTCCATGATTCTAGTCGCTGCTGAATAGAATGCAATCTTAATGTGATCCAGGAATGGACCTTCTTGTCTGTTGAGAGCTAGTGTTGCACTGGAGAACTGTCACACTGAGACTGGGCAATATCTTAAAAATCGATATCCTATTGAACAATGTCAAAACAACCCAGCGGTAACCTCACCCGACTCTTCCAGCTGCATGCCCTGCACATGCTCCCACCCTAAAGTCACCATAAAGTCATGACTTAAAAACTAGAAAACCCTAAAATCCACAGATCACGTCATCTGCGTACCCGTGTGGGGTGCCGTAATCGCTTACTTTTTTAAAAAAAAACTCCCAGTCTAAACAGGAAGCAGAGGGGACGAAGTACCACCTGGCAGTACAAGGCTTATTTTCCTTATTTTTGTTTTGTTGTCATTTTGTATTCTATAAGTTGAAATTCTGTAATATCTTAATGTGTGTTAAATAAATGCTTTGTTAATAACTTTTCTTGGTTTTGCTTCATGAGAAATTAAATTTTCAGCTACCTGCTGCCTTTGCTACTTTATTTGTAGCCTTTCATACCAGTCCACTAGTTTTATAATTTAGAGAATCTTTGGTTAGCTGCCATTTGGGTTTCATATTTGTAAGATACTTAAATGTAGGTAATTATTCATAACCTGTTTAAAAGTATGCCTCTCTACTTTGGGATCCATTTCCCAAATTAATAATATGTCTGTAAAGGATTAGCGCTGATTTCCAAATACCTTGCCCTTCACCCATCCCATGAACTGTGACGTGACGAAGCTAGATGGATTCACTGAGGTTAGTATTAGTGCAACCAGAAGCATGTCTCTAGCTTCAGCAATAAGATGATGTCACCTAAGATAAACAACAAGATCAGTATACGCATGCCTTCCTGACTTATCAGTTGAAGTGCCCATGTTTCATCTTGATAAATACTACATTCTTGCTGTCTCCTTCTTGGGTGTCTGTTGATATAATTCATGAAACCTCTGTGACCTACTTTTTTTTTTTTAATTGGGCCACCCAGAGCCATGTGCCATTTGTCTGGAATATTTAATTCGTAGTACGTACTTAATTTGCTGTGCTTTAAAATGATTGCCCTTCTCCACTCTGATCGTCTGGGCTGTAAACATGACTCATGCCGAAGCTCGATTACGCCGTCAGATTCCTGTGTTCGCAGATGAGAGCAGACATGAGTCCAGCCACTTTGGTTCTGAGACGGATCTAGGGGCAGATATGAGCCTGTTGTGGAATGGCAGCCCTTGGTGTGCCTTTGCGTCTCACTGGGGGGCAGGAATAACTCTGGTTTGGCTCGTTGACAATCGCGAGCCACAGAAACCCAACACACAGTGTTCACCCCCCTGTTCCTGCAGTAACCAGAAACACCTTTCCCCATCCTCCTCTACCCCAGGTACTGTTACACTGCTGTTTACATGGTGCACATTTCAGCATGATGAACGACCTGATAAAACGCACTCTACCAGTCTGAAACAGTTGCTCTTGCACATGGTGTTATTGCTGGATTATTCCAGGAAATACAATGGTCCTCTGCAGCAGGATGGAGAACTTAGTTTCACAAAATGTACATTTGTCTTGGAACTTCCAAGTCTTTTTTGGTGTACCTCCCGGAATGCAATTGGAGCCTGGCCCAAGCTCCATCGATATTAGCCTCGAGTTTATTAGACTTGCTCCTGGCAGCTTTGACAGTTGCGGAATACCCAGCTCTTGAGAAAGGGCAGCTTTATTTTCACAACCTGAGGAGAGCAGGCCATGAGGGACGAACGAACGAACGTAGGAAAGCCCCTCCTGTGGTCTTACCGAAGCACAGAGGAAATTGAGGTTTCCTTTACATAGTCAAAAGGTTAAGAGCTGTTTCCGTTGTGCTCCCATATTCCTCTCGACACACCTTTTTAGTGCTTGCATTCCAGACCACTGATGGAAGCCACCTGGAACCTGTTGGCTTCCTATACAGGTCCAACAGTATGTGGAGTGGGTTTTCAGAGCCAAATCAGTTCAGATAGATCAAGGATGCAGCAAGCCTGATCATACTGTACTCCTCCTTCAGTGTGGAAGGATGCGGTAGTGTTTGACTGCTTGAGGACAGGGTTGATGCACAGCCCCATTGGGCCCAGAGCCAGGACTACGCTGAAGTCTGGGCTTTGCCACTTCCGCGTAACTCATGCTTGCACCTCCCTGTGGAAGAAGCAATGTAAAGAGCCAGAAAATCCAGTCGTGTCCCCTTTGAGCCTCATATCTGAGAAATGAGACTTAGACCGTGGTGTGGTGGAGCTTCTGACCACCAAAGCTATCAAATTCATCCTCATGCTTAACTCGTGAACTTTCCACATGTATTGTAAGTCTTTAATTGTTAGGAGGAACCATCTGGTTTGGCATTTAGCCACTTCCTCTTTGTGCCAAAGTTTGATTGTGAGTCAGAAAGAGTCAGTTGGGAAGCATACTTTTGCCGGTTGTATGGATTATATTTGAGTGTTTCTCGGCTCAGGAGTGATTTCTTTCAGATCTCACTAGGGGATTGGTGGAGTTACGCAACTCAAGGCAACTTGTTGGTTTCTTTTTCTGTCCCAGAAATTCTGTCTGTAGTGCTAACTAGTGCAGTTTCAGCCTTCAGTTTTTCATATTCCTCTCCTGACACCCTTGGGATCCTACAAAGATAGTTGTTTGCTGCAGTGAAACTTTGGGGACAAATATTTTGAGTTCTGTATCTAAATACCATGCTAGTCCTGGCCATTCCTGGTTATATAATCAGTCACAGTCGTCTCTGCCCCAGGCCTGTTGTCCGGTTGTTGTTTGTGTGCAGGGTTGTACAGTAGACATGAGGCAGTGGGAGGCATTGGTTAGTATTTTGGGCAAAAAGAAATGCTTTGCTCTAGCGATGGGGGCTGTGCATGATAGAGGGAGGAAATGGGGAGGAGGAAATGAGTGTAAATGCGTGTGTGGGAGAGACGTGTTGTCTTCAGTGCCGGTCACTCATCAGGTGTACTGCTGATGGACTGAGGAAGTGGCTCTCTCAGGATGTGGCCGTTCTCTGAACCTTCCTCCCTGTTTCCTGTACTTATTGGGTGCCTTCTGACACACACACACACACACACACACACACACACACACACACACACACACACACACCCACAGAGGGGGCTGAGCTGACTGTCTCACACCCCGCCTCTCTCTCACCACATGACTATGCCAAACTGCACATAGCTTTTCTTCTCTCCTAGGAGACCGAGCTGGTGTGGGGGCACAACGGAGACGCCTTTCACTGACCCACATTCCTTCTCTCTCTCTCTCTCTCTCTCTCTCGCGCTCTCTCTCTCTCTCTCATGCTCGCTCTCTCGCTCTCGCTCTCTCTCTCTCGCTCTCTCTCTTGCGCTCTCTTGCTCTCGCTCTCTCTCGCTCGCTCTTTCTCTCTCTCGCGCTCTCTCGCTCTCTCTCTCTCTCTCTCTGTCTCTCTTTTTTTTTTCCTATGTTGCTCTCTTTTTGCCTCTCTTTTTCTTTCGCTCTCTTTGTCTCTCTCACTTGGGTGCTCTCTGTGTGTGTCTCTCTCTCTCTCTCTCAAAATTTCGTTTTTGTCTCACGCTTACTCTCTCCCCCGCTTTCCTTACTTCCTACTTTCCTTTTAGTCTGTCTTTTTTCCCTTTTCACAATATACTCCTCACTCTTTCCTTTTTTTTGTCACCTTTCAGATCCTCAGTCTTGTTATTTTTCTTTGTGTTTTCTGTTTTATTTCCCTTTCTGTCTTTCTCTGTCTTTCCGTTTGAGCCGAACTGAAAGCCCTCTGAGGCGGAGTGAGCAAGTGCACGATGGTGTATCCACAGCGAGGGGAGGAGGAGGAGACAAGTGTTGTATGAAAGGCTTCATTGTGTGTGTGTGTGTGTGTGTGTGTGTGTGTGTGTGTGTGTGTGTGGTCAGTCAGTCTCCAGGTTAGCAGCCGTCCTGCTCCTGTATCACAGGAAGACGTACAGGGCTCGGGGCTGAAAGCAGCTGCTGAGCTGTAGAGGGCCTGTCCTGTGGGCGGCTGCTCTCAGTACGCTCATTCCTCTGTGTGTGTGTGTGTGTGTGTGTGTGTGTGTGTGTGTGTGTGTGTCAGTCAGTGTTTCAGACTGACGGAGCACATTTTTGTGGTTGACCTTGAGAATGTTGTCTGTGAACCCTGTTCTGGCGAAACGTACAGGACGTGGGGTGTTTGTTTCTGTGTAGTTCCACTTTAAAAGGTTGCCGAGGGTGTGGTGGATTAAAAACAGATACCACTACACCCTTTTTTTTTCAACCCCTACACCACCCCGGCTTTCAGAGTTTATTTACTCCCAACTTTATTATTCAGTAACCACAGTGCAGCTAGGCGGAAAAGTTTTGACGTGCAGCGAGGAACGTAGGTGCTGACGGCTTTGAGCTCTGAAGTACCGGACATAATTCAAGAGCGAAAATATTTGCTCCACGTACGTGTAAGCAAACAGGATTCGCAGAACTTGCGCGTACTCATGTGCATATATCGCTGTTGATAGAAACCAATCAGCTGAGCGTGTTTGGAGTAGAGCCGATTTACGGTACATTTAGCCACGCCCACAAATCTCCATAAAAGGCAAAGCTCACCGAGATCTGAAAAGAACAAAACGGCAGCTAAACGGTGAAATGGCGCACGCTAAAGCTTCCAATAGTTACTTTTACTTTTGTCCTGATTGGATGGCTAGTCTTAATTACGAATCAGATATTCTCACGAGCACCATATTTGTTTCTGAGAAAGAGTCGAATTGACGACTACATACCATGCCTGGTTGTTCGAGTCTCGTGGTTTTTCACGCTGCATTCTGTGACCTTTCTAACCGCTCGAGCGCGACAGATTTCAGACGGCCGCCTGACCAAGCTGCAGTTTGTTCACCCTTATGAAGGCGATGAGACCTTGTTTTGCACGTAGACGAGTATTTCACTTACGGTGTTTAAGCACAGGTGTGTTGTGTGCAGAAACGCTAATGCAGCACGTCGTGTGTGCGACGTTAAGCAGCGGCGAAAATAAATGCTCGGAGCTCGGAGAGGAAATCGGCCTTCCGCTGTCATCCTCCGACTTCCTGTTGTGGGAAAGCCGCCGCCCCTCCCTGCGTCTCTCTTCAATTGTGTTTCTGCATCTCTCAACGCCATTATTCTCACGCTGTGTGTGTGTGTGTGTGTGTGTGTGTGTGTGTGTGTGTGTGTGTGTGTGTGTGTGTGTGTGTGTGTGTGTGTGTGTGAGAGAGATGATATCATGGGTGTGTATTACCCAGCACGATGATGAGCTAAATGAGTCATTACGCACACTCTGGCTGTAACATTGTTGTGTGTGATTCGGCCATATAACACACAGTAACAGAAGTGTGTTAGCTGTAAGTGCTCTATCCAGCACTAAGGATGAGGATGGGATCCCTTTTGAGTCTGGTTCCTCTCAAGGTTCCTTCCTCTTGTCGTCTCAGGGAGTTTTTCTTGCCACCGTCGCCACAGGCTGCTCATTAGGGATATACTGTATATATAGATACATTTATAGATTCATAAGTTTATATTCAGAATTTATATACGTATGTGAAGCTGCTTTGTGACAATGTCTGTTGTGAAAAGCGCTATACAGATAAATTTGAAGTGTGTGTGTGTGTGTGTGTGTGTGTGTGTGTGTGTGTGTGCGCGCGTGTGTGCACGCATGCTCACAGGGTCAGGGGTCAGACAGTGAAGATTCTCAAGATTCCACAGACAGTGGATCTTCGAACCAGAAGACACGAGAGCTGCTGGCGAGACGCCCGTCTTACAGGTTCTCACACACACACACATACACACCACACACACTGCACACACACACACACACACATACACACACATACACACACATACACACCATACACCACACACACTGCACACACACACACACACACATACACATACACACCATACACCACACACACTGCACACTTGCTTTGCTTGCTTGTGGCTGTCCATCGAGTCCGATGATGACGTCCACTTCTGTCCTTCAGCGGTGAGTTTTCTGATGGCTATGTAATCCTATCCTGGACCCACAAGCCCTATTGCAGGTGGGACATGTAAAAGTAGTGGTGGTGGAGTTACTGGCAGCCGTGGACTTGTTACCCCTCCTCAGCCTCCTCTGTTGTCTCCTGGCTGTCCTTTCCTCCTCCAGTGCTTGGATCCCCTCTGAGCACAGTTGCCGCCAGATGTCACGGTCAGCAGCAATGTGCTCCAGGTCCCCCGGCTTGATGTTGCACCTTTTTAGCGCTGCTTTCAATTGGTCTTTGT
>JAQMYM010014446.1:0-23313 GCA_030014255.1 Parauchenoglanis ngamensis | reverse complement strand
CCAGTAGGTACCTGTCACAATCAGCAACAACTTTTCAGGAAGCAAGACTTTTCAAAACAATTGTTGTGCAGTGTAATCCGAAGGGTGAAAGTGGAAGTTAATATCAGAGCAGGTTATTTTATTACGCTGTCCTGTCAGTCATCCCACAGCTCAGTATCAGTGCACGGAGTTCTCTATTAAACGATAAATAAATGATATTCTAAAAACCTGTTCTCTAAAAGCCTAGTGTCCTCACAGTCAAATAAATAAATTCTCCAGGTTTTGGGGTTTATTCATGCAAATTAGATAAGGAATTGTTTGCATAAATTATGTACGTTTTGGAAAACGTTTGTAAGTCCCGAGTGAAGTCTGTTTTCCAGCATTATTATCACTTGACTTCCCCTCGGAGATGTTCAGATTATTGCTGCCTTTGTGCAAAATAGTTTTATGCTTTATTTGTAATGTTTCAAGGATCAAAATTAAAGAAATACTGTAAGTAAAGTTGAAAGGGAAGTGATGAACAGAAGGAAATAAGTTTACCTCTCGGCTCACAACTGCTCTCGTCTGCGGCGAGTGTGTATCCATCAGCACAGTCACACACCACGCCTTTAATCTGATCCACCACACAGAACTGCTTACAGCCTCCATTATTCACATCACACTGCCTCGCTAGCTCTGCAGCACACACACACACATATACACACACCTGTAATAAGTTAACATATACATGTGTGTACAGTCGGAAGGAAAAGAAAGTACACCCTGCTTCAGGTTATGTTTTTATTTTTCAGGGCCTAAAGCACTACTGTGTGCTCATCTGCCAACTTCTATACGGTAAACAAACAAATAACCTCAAGTAACAAAAACACAACAGGTTAAATATGTAGTTGTTAACGTGACGGAAACATTTTCTGGGATCTTTAATGAGAAGATGTGGTAGTGATCAGAAGGTTGTGAGTTTAAACCCCAGCTCCACTACACCTGAGTGAGACTCTGAACCTCACCTGCTCAGGTACTGTCTGGATAAACACATCAGTCATGTGATCAGCAGGTGAGAACTTCCCCTCGTCACTCTGACTGGATTAAAGGCTGTTTCATCACTTTATCAGCTCGAGTGAAGTCAACATCAGGATCACAACTTACCCAGAATGCAATGCGGCAGATTCAGTCAAGCTGTTTCTTTTTGATGAACAAATCATTAAAATCACTCTGCGATTGAAAATAATCAGCTTGTGTTTATATTTTGATCCTCAGACTCCTTCGTGTGTGTATGTGAATACTGACTCTCTGTACCCTACGCTGTACCAGTACACACTATAAAGTGCACTCTTCAGTGAGGGAGTGTTAAACACAGAGTTTATCAAAGCATAAACGGTGTTCTTGCCGAGCTCGCAGTTCTTCCCGATGAAGCCGATTGGACACCAACACACATAGGAGCTCAAGCCATCTTTACACGTCCCTCCATTCTGGCACGGAGATGACAAACACTGATCTCCATCTGACACACACACATACATGCACACACACATGCACACACAAACACAGAAGTTTTAAAAACACATTTAAATGACGTCACACATACAGGAAACATTATTTCACACTTTTATATTAAATAAAAACTTTAGTTTTGAAGGGAATGATGTTAGATATGTGACAGTGTTCAGTACTAGCTGATGTTAGCATGCTAACTTTAGCTAACACATTCATTAACAAGATGCAGGTGCTCTTTACTCTAGCTACAGAATGTTAACAGTTTGGAGGTGGAGAAACTCTATCACGTGGCAGCCATGTTGGTTCTGTCCAAATCCCCTATAAGCTCCACCCCCTTCTGTTCAGTGGTGCATGATGGGAAGGTTAATGCAAAAAGCATGCACCAGTGATATCTGCCTCTTTTTACTATGTGTTAAGTATTATTAAGTATTACTTTTATAAAGAATAATAATAATAATAATAATAATAATTATTATTATTATTATTATTATTATTATTATTAAAAGTTGAGAGTGCAGTGCATGAGTGTGATTTGAGACAAGGCCATGGTGTCCTACTAATACACCCTTACAGTGTGAGGTACAATTATTCATAATATAATTAATCTGAGGTGTAATAAATTAAGGCTCACCAATGTAACCAATCCAGAACTCTCTCTGAAAAAGAGTAACAAGTGTGTGAGAAATGTGGTGGCCTTTAACTGAATATAAAGAAGAACAAAATGAAGAAAATAAGAAAACAATTGGACAGAATATTTAACAAAACCAATTGTCACAACTATTGGCATCCCAAGAAATGAGATCCAACTTTACCAAGGATGCAAAAAATATGTAGCTGACTGTATTTACATCACCTTATAAAGCAATCATTTGTGTTTTCAGCAAAAACAGAGTATTGGAGCATTTTTTTTAAATGAAGGAACAACTGTGAAATATCTGCTTGGTAAAATATTTCTCTTCTCATTAAACATCTCTTCTCTTTTAATAAAATATAATTATACATTTATCATGTTGCATGTTTTCTTACTGTTTTCTCCAGGTTTTCAAAAACCTCACGCGCTTCCTCAAAGGTGCATTTCTCCTCTATACACTCTCTCTCCAGATCACCCCTCATCACCTCCTCCAACACTCCTTTATTAAAGCGCTTCTGTCTCGATAACACGGACTGAGCTGTCTGTCTTGACACAAACACTGACACTGAGACAGAGAGACAGACAGACAGAGATATAAATATAATATTTCTTAATATTCATTTAAATATAAATGAATATTAAGAAATAAGTGATTAAAAAAATAAATAAAAAGTAAAAAGACAAATCCAGTATTTTATGAAAACACAGGGTTAAAAAACAGCTGTCCTTCAGAGACGGAATAGACAGCGTCAGTAAAGCACCATTGACGTATGAACTCCTCCATGTTCTCCATGAGTCAAGTCAAGTGGCTTTTATTGTCATTTCAACCATATACATGTGGTACAGTGTACAGTGAGACGAGACAACAGTTCTCCAGGACAAAGGTGCTACATATAAAACAACACAGAAGTACAAAAGGTGCATGGGTGCAACAGAAAAAGTGCATAAAGTGCATGTGTGCAAATGTGCAAACACTGCAAACAGTGCAGACATAACAAGACAACACAAAATCTCTGTCACGAGATGGTGCAGACGTCACGAGACAAGACAGAGCAGCACTAATCCAAATGTAGTGTGCAAAATGGTAAAGGTAGATGTGCAAAATTATAGAGGTGCAAAATGTGCAGAATTTTGAGGCAGATGATTGTACATTTGTGTGTGTGTGTGTGTGTGTGTGTGTGTGTGTGTGTGTATCAGTCCAGTCCCTGAGTGATACACAGTGTAACAGTGAGGACCCTCCACACATTCGCCGTTGATGTAAAGGGGAGCTAAGTCGACAATGATCTCCTTGGTTTTCCTGGTGTTAAGAGCCAGATTGTTTTTTGAACACCAGGCTGCCAACTTCAGGATCTCTTCTCTGTAAGCTGCCTCGTCTCCCTTTGAGATGAGTCAGACCACTGTGGTGTCGTCAGCAAACTTGACGATGAGGTTGTTGTTGTGGGCCGGACCTCAGTCGAAGTGGGCTCAGCACACAGCCTTGTGGGGTACCGATGTTCAGTGTTCGAATGGAGGAGTGGTGGGGGCCAAGTCTCACAGTCTGGAGCCAGTTGGTGAGAAAGTCTTTTATCCAGGGGCAAGTGAGAGGGGATAGGCCAAGAGTGATCAGTTTGGTGATGAGAATGTCAGGAATGATTGTATTAAAAGCTGAGCTGTAATCCACAAAGAGCATCCAGACGTAGCTTTGCTGCTGCTCTAAATGGCTCAACACAGAGTGAAGAGCTACGGCGATGGCGTCTTCTGTGGATCTGTTCACACGATATGCAAAATGATAGGGATCGAAGTCTTGGGGGAGATAGTCCATAACGTGTTGGAGGACCAGTCTCTCGAAGCACTTCATGATTACCGGAGTGAGGGCCACAGGGCGATAATCATTTAGGCTGGTGATGGGAGACTTCTTCGGCACTGGAATGATTGTGGCTGATTTTAGGTAGGACGGAATGACTGCCTGGGCTAGGGAGAGGTTGAAGATTTTAGTGAAAATAGAGGTGAGCTGGTGGGCACACGCTCTGAGCACCCTGCCAGGTACTCCATCTGGTCCGGCAGCCTTCTGGGGGTCCTCTGTCAGGAGCACCCATCTGACATCGTACCCCTTCACAATGAGTGGAGTAGTGCAGGGACCCGGTGAGGGTGGGAACAGGGCTGGAGCAGGTGAGTGCTGCTGTTGTGATGATTCAACGCGAGCAAAGAAGCAGTTTAGCTCCTCTGCTAGCTGTGCACTCAGATCTCCTGTTGTTGCATCACATCCTCTATAGTTTGTGATGTTTTGTATTCCCTGCCAGACCTCCCGTGTGTTGTGGCTGGACAGATGGGACTTGATGCTTCTCTTTTGGTCTTGGCTTTTTTAATTCCACTTTTCAGAGCCACTCGGGCAGCCCTATACAGATCTCTGTCACCTGGTCATCCAGGGTTTCTGGTTTGGGAAAACCCGAATGCTTTTAACCACGGTCACATTTCTGATGCAGAACCTGATGTAGTCCAGTACTGTTCCTGTGAATGTTTCCAGCTCTTGGTGTTCAAATAAGTCCCAGTCCGTCTGTTTGAAGCAGGCTTGTAGTTTGGAGAGTGCATTTTCAGGCCAGGTTGTAACAGTCTTTATGGTGGGCTTAGCACTGCGTCTGAGGGGCGTCTAGGCTGGGAAGAGCAGGAGAGAAAATGGTCGGACTGTCCAAGTTTGGGGAGGGGTATAGCTCTGTACGTGTGCTTGATATTAGTGTAGACATGGTCCAGAGTGTTCTAAGTCCCTCTAGTAGAGCACTTAACATGTTGATAAAATTTTGAGAGTACAGTCAAGTTAGCCTTGTTACTCTCCTGCAATTTATGAGCACGGTCAGGGTGAGCTCGCTGCTGTTCGTTAATGATATTCAGCAGGAGAGAGAGCACAGTGTTTACATTGGTGTCGGGTGGAATGTACACAGCCATGACAATCACTACCATTAGCTCTCTTGGTAGAAAAAAGGCCGGCATCTTACAGACATGTACTTGAGGTCAGAGGAACAGTGTTTGTCTGTTTGTCCCGTTGTTGCACCAGTTCTCGTGTACCTAAATACAAAGCCCCCCTCCCCTGCTCTTACCGGATTCCTTTGTCCTGTCCCAGCGTAGCAAAGTGCGGCCTGCTAGCTGCATGCTAGCATCGGGTATCTCTGAGTGAAGCCAGGTTTCAGTGATAATCAAAACACAACAGTCACAAACATAGCGATTTCCAGCGAGTTGTAATTCCAAGTCATCCGTTTTATGCACCAGAGATCTGGCATTGGTGAGATATAGGCTTGGTAGAGGTGGCTTGTGTGGTTGTTTCTTTAGTCTTAGCATAGCGCCAATCTGCGGTCCTGCTTCTGCTTCCTTTCCCTCCTCCTTCTGTGACTTCTCCCAGCCCCGACAACAATCCACGGAGAGCCCGCTGGTCTCGCTATGTTGTCTGGGATGTTGTGTGTCTGTGATGCAAGGCACTTGAAACAGATGTCTGGCACTGGACACCAATGTCTATGAGGTTTTGACGGGTGTAATGAATGTTTGCCGAACCGATCGTGCACAAACAAACAAGAAAGACATACAAAAACAACAAAAAAGAGCACTGAAGAGGAGAGCCGTTGCGACCATGCGCGCCACCATCCTATGGATTAAGAATGGGATGTCACTTAAGTTCATATGTATGTAATGGTAGGTGAGCGAATACCTTTGGCAATATAGTGTATGCCGTAACATAAACATGTATCACTTCCCAGATTATGGCTTGGATTATCATCAGAACACTATAATCAAAACATTATGCACTGCAATCAATTATATCTTGATTATACATGATTACATAGTTTGCTGAGATTACAAATACTGGATTTTCTGATAAACCCCTTCACTATTTAAAAAAAGCCAACAAAGACTAATCCAATTGTATCTGGCCAAAAACTTCCATTAGCCAGTGCCAGCAAATGTAACAACCAAATTATTACAGCATAACCAATCCTTAGTTAAATTTTTGTTTTAAGAAAAAAGATGCTTAGGTATTCTTCTTCCATCATTTTAAAATAATTTTTAGATACAATAAAGTGTCTATGCATGATAAAATTAGCATTAGAGGTATACAGATCCAGTAGAAGAAGTTTTACATGCTGTAGAAAGAAACAGCAACCCTGTAACTGTGGAATTAGAACTCTTACAGTAAGATGACCAAGATGGGTGGCTAAGTGGCACCATAGTTGCAAAGCCAAGGCTGACCCATGAGATCACCACTTCTTGTCTATTGGCAAGTTTTCCCCCACTTATTGAGGTGCCTGAGAAGACTGTTGAAAGCACTCTGGCTTTAGGAGACTTTATTTTATAACACCTGAAACTAGCTAGGTCATTAGGGGTACATTCAGCTGAATATCAGGATCTAGAATGGCAGCCATTTAAGATCATCTTAGGGTAGGTTTTCTTGGACAGAATTTATTAACTCCAGTTCTTGCAACCTACTGCCTTCCACAGTTTAAAATTCTCCATACCCTCACCACATCTGGCTCAACTCAGTACCATACAGCTTGTAAAACTGCCAGTGTGTAAAGGGCTATGAGTTACCTGGGTCCTTCTGAAGTCAACAATTATCTCTTCAGTCTGACATTAAGAGGGAGAATGTTGAGACTCACAACTAATTTGTTTATAGTGTCAACAACAAACAATGTAGTTTCTTTGATATGTTGCAATGCATTCCTGGGTGAGCAGAGTATACAACAGCCTTAAGTGGGTTCAGTGTGGAACTGGACAGGTGAAGATTGGGAGAGACCAGGTGATGTTTTTCCAGTCTTCAACTTTCCAATTTTTGTAAAACTGAACCCACTGTAGCCTCAGATTTCTGTTCTTGATTGACAAGAGTGCAACACGATATGGTCTTCTGCTGTTGTAACTCATCTGCTTCAAGGTTCAACATGCTGTGTACTTTGAGATGCTTTTGTGTTCTCTACAGTTGTTAAGAGTGGTTAGTCTGTAACCTTCCTGTTGGCTCAAACCACTCTGGCCATCCTCCTCTGACCTCTCTCATCAACAAGGCGTTTTTCGCCACAGAACTGCCACTCAATGGAAATTTTTGCACATTCTATGCAAGCTCTAGAGACTGTCCTGCATCACAATGAGGCCATGATCAATACTGATATCATTCTGATTTATCTATTTGAAGAGGACATAACTTAACTGAAGCTCTTTACCTGTATTTGCATGATTTTATACATTACACTGCTGACACATGATTAGATAACTGTATGAATGAGTAATTCAGAAACTGAATGGTGTGAAAAATAAGAAAAGAATCCATTGTGTATTAGTTCTCATAGAGGAAATCACTTGATAATGTAAGGTACCAACCTTCTTGGGTCAGCCAAGAACAAGAGTCTAAAGCAGCCCTGATGCTGGCACAACAGATGTGTCACAAAGAGACCCATGTTGTAGTGTGCACATGAGAGTACTACTCGTGTATGCATGATTGGAGCTTTATGGGGCTTCGTGTCAAGGATGTGCATGCATGACAGGGTGTGGTGGGAATTTTGAAATTTTCAAAAGATTCGGCACGACATAATTTTCATGACAGTGGCATGGCTAATGCGCAACCTATTTGCAACAACTACACATCACTGAGTGTCACTGCTTACCATTGCGTGCATCCGTGAGACAATGTAAACACCTGTGGAATGCAATGGCACCTATTGGCACACATAAATTGGGGATGCATTGCATATAGTTTCTGCAAGGCACGCAGTGGCAAGCAGTGGCCCGCCCCTTCTTCTCTCCTTCTCTCCTCCTCCTCTAATTTCCACTAATGGTCAACAATCATAATGCATACATCCACTTCATTTAAACACTTTTGCATCTGGTCTGAATCTTATGAATTCAACATCTATCACTGAACACTGACTGTGTGATTTTTTTTAGCCATGCCTTTATGTGGGCTATCCTGACATGTGACCACCATAACTTTCCAAGGCATGGGTCACACCACAAATTTCTGCATGACGACTTCACTCATGCATAACTGCAGTATGTCAGTGAGTGATCATACGTGACACTGAGTGCACAGGAGTGCTCAGGCGTGACATCATCACAACTTATACATAATAGTGCATGCCCTTGGAGCAATTTTGGGTTAATAATGATTACGATGGCATGCCTAGCGTCTCTTAGACATGTCACATGATCATGGCAGATGTGTACTTAGCTCACAACTTATACGTGACAGATGGCATTACATGGTACAAACTATGTTTAACTTTGTCGTGATGACAAGTTCCATTCCTCCTTTTTTGGAGTTGGTATGCCACAATGCAGACCTGTTTGTGGCCAAAATATATGTAAGTGTCAGGGCTGCTTGAGGCTATAGCAGGCACAGTTTCCCCAAAACTGGACAGTTGAAGAAAAATTTTTTTTTTTTTCTGTTCTTCAGCTCTTCACTGAACCTACAGCCATGGCCAAAGGTTTTGAGAATGACACAAGTACTGGTTTTCACAAAGTTTATTGCTTCAGTGTTTTTAGATCTTTTTGTCAGATGTTTCTATGGCACACTGAAGTATAATTACAAGCATTTTATAAGTGTTAAAGGTGTTTATTGACAATTACATTTACCTAACTGTCAATATTTGCATATAGAAGCAACCCCACACATGAATGGTCTCAGGATGCTTTACTGTTGGTATGACACAGGACTGATGGTAGCGCTCACCTTTTATTCTCTGGAAAATCTTTTTTCTGGATGCCCCAAACAATTGGAAAGGGTATTCATTAGAGAAAATGACTTTACCCCAGTCCTCAGAAGTCCAATCCCTGTACCTTTTTCAGAATATCAGTCTGTCCCTGATGTTTTTCTTGGAGAGAAGTGGCTTCTTTGCTGCGCTTCTTGACACCAGGCCATCCTCCAAAAGTCTTCACCTCACCGTGCATGCAGATGTACTCACACCTGCCTGCTGCCATTCCTGAGCAAGCTCTGCACTGGTGTTGCCCCGATCCCGCAACTGAATCAATTTTAGGAAATGGTCCTGGCGCTTGCTGGACTTTCTTGGGTGCCCTGAAGTCTTCTTCACAACAATTGAACCTCTCTCCTTGAAGTTCTTCATGATCCAATAAATAGTTGATTTAAGTGCAATCTAATTAGCAGCAATTTCCTTGCCTGTGAAGCCCTTTTTGTGCAAAGCAATGATGACTGCATGTGTTTCCTTGCATGTAACCATGGTTAACAAAGGAAGAACAATGATTTCAAGCACCACCCTCCTTTTAAAACATCCAGTCTACTATTCTAACTCAATCAGCATCACAGTGATCAGCCTTGTCCTCATCAACACTCTCACCTGTGTTAGTGAGAGAATTGCTGAAATGATGTCAGCATGTCCTTTTGTGGCAGGGCTAAAATGCAGTGGAAATGTTTTTTTAGGGATTAAGTTCATTTTCATGCCAAAGAGGGACTTTGCAGTTAATTGCAATTTATCTGATAACTCTTCAGAACATCCTGGGGTATATGCAAATTGCCATCATAAAAACTGGGGCAGCAGACTTTCTCAAAATTAATATTTGTGTCATTCTCAAAACTTTTGGCCATGGCTGTATACCTTGTAAACTCAGATTCCTGTAAACATTAGAGACTGCCATATGTTCAGAATGTTTTAAATACAGTTAAGTCCATTTTCTCTGTACTGAGTGTGGCAAGTACTCACCTAGAGCATGTGTTAATAATCCAGTGAATTAACATGTTTTGAACATGTTGGCAAAGTTCTGAACATTATGGCAATGTCAAATGAAGTTTAGAGGAATCTTAGTTGATGGCACTTTTCTTGCAAAATTAAATTCTGCTAAAGACACACAATCAGACAGGTGAAACAAAGGACTAAGAAGGAAACAAGGTCTGGAGTGTAATCACTCTGAAAATTAGTTTTCAAAATGTATTTATTTATTGCAAGTGTGTTTTGGAAGAGTTGTTTAATAATTGGATTCATACTTTTATAATATATTGGTTCTTGAAATTACAACCGAGTGGTACAGTGGTTAGCACTGTCGCCTTACAGCAAGAAGGTCCTGGGTTCCATCCTCGGGTCACCCGGGGTGCCTTTCTGTGCCGAGTTTGCATGTTCTCCCCGTGCATGCGTGGGTTTCAAAGCAAATAAAAAGCAAAGAGACCAGACACCAGATTTGTGATTTTGATGTGACAACTGAAATATTTGTATGAAGAAGCTGGTTGTTGGAGTAGGGGCAGGTAATGCTACAACACCACAAACAACAACAACAAAAACAACAGTACAACAACAAAATATGATATTGCTAACTGAGAATTTCAAAGTACCTCATCTATTTCAAAGAGAAATGAAAGAAAAACAAAAAATCTTCTCTTCTCCATAGCTAACAAAAACTAAGAGGTAAAGGCAGCATCCTCAACAGAAAAGGCACCCTTACAGCTTCCAAGCAGCACTGGCAATTGCTTTAAGACTACACAGGAACTCTTCCCCTTGAATTTGATTAAAATGTGGCAATGTTTACTAAAGTGTCTATATTATTCATCAATCTTGATGGAATTCAATATTTTAGTGAATCAGATGATCAAATGTCTCACTGCAACATCACATTTTTTCACTGAACTCAAACTCTTTTCAGTGAACAGCACAGACTGTATGGACATCTCCTTTGAAACCCCACAGCCAGTAAGAGCACTAACAGACACTCATCGAAGCCTGCGCATAAATTAGTGTCTGTTAGGTGTTTGTGTACTCAATGCTCTAATAGGATGGAAGATTAATGCTCATTGGACAGCAGGCTTCTAATGCACCATTTTAAGTCCAGCATGGAATACACGGCTTCACTGTGAGTGAATGGAGTGTTGGCAGGGGTGTTTTGCACAGAAAAAAATTCAAAGTTTATTAGACAATGTGCTTTTCATTTGTGCCCTTCGTTCGTTTGCTGGATGCATAGCTTCTCCTTAAGATGACTTGTAAATTCTTCAAAAGGGCAGAACCTTGTAGCGAATTGCCAATCAGAAAATCATGACATCTCAAACTTAAATATATCAGCAGCGCCCTTTGGAATTAAGTGGAGCCTGCAGTTGTGGTACAAATATTGAAAATAAATTGTGAGTATGAAGTTCTGTATGATTGTTTGCATTCATTTCTGAAATTGGTTTGTTGTTTTATTTCAGCTAGAAGCTTACCTAGTTTTTGGCATCAAATGATAAAAAAACAATGCTAATGTTGATTTGATTTTGCTATAGACGTTTGATGCTTATACTTATGAGGATAGGAATATTAAACAAGATGGCATAATAACAACCAAGATTTGAAAACTGTTCTTCCCCTATTTTTATAACCACCAGCTACCCCTGATATAAAGAATACAATTATCTGGTATTTGCAGAGTGTAAAGTACAAAAATGGAATAAAGCTGGATATACAAAGGGGTGTCAGCTGTCTGGACATAATGGATGAAAATATCCTGCCATTATCTACGGCATTTTTTTTTATATCCTTGTAATCCTATGATGTTATTCCCGCTCTTCTAATACAATATACACATTTGTTTTTCCATTATGTTTGCACTGACTTAAAAACAGAATTTCAGATTCCTACTGATTGTTTAGTTTTTGTCCTGTTAGCTGTATTGCTTCCTGCATTGAAGCTCTTGCTAATGCACATATAAAATGGAAGATATCTCATTGGACTATAACCAAACACCAACTATGCCATATTGGAGGGGAGACTTTCTAAATAAGCTTAAATTGATTTTTGTCTTGAAGTCGCAAGAAATCTGTTAGATACAAATTGCTGATATTAGGCTCAAAACAATACATGTTTAAAGAATACATGCATGGGATGCCTCTGGATGGTGGCATGTGTGTATATTTGTGTATAGTAGATGTGTATGTGTTAGTGTTTGGGATTTAAAGAGAAATAAAAAAAATTGAGACAGTGATAAAACTACTAGCAAACCAGAAATATTCTCTTTGCCCTTTGTGCTTCTCTTCTTCATAAATCTATGTATTTTTCTGTACACTAAGTATTGATTTACGCTCACTTTCTCCCAGAAGGCCAAAGAACTGCTTTATTTAACTTCCTTTGCATTTTGGCAACATCGTACACTTCTACAGGAGTCAATGCCTTTGGACTTAAGCATTCTGGGGATTTAGGGGTATACATAGAAATATCAATATTGTGTGGGAAAACGTGTTTAAAAATTTTAGAATATCACATCACTACAAAAAGGGCAGCACGGCAGTTCAGAGAAATGCCTTGACTCACAGCTACACGATCCCGGGTCAATCCATTCTTTGCATGTTCTGCCTCTGTCTGCATGAGTATATTCCAGTTTCCTCCTACCTCCAAAAAATAAGCTGATAGGTGAACTGCCCCTAGGTGGTGTGTGTGTGTGTGTGTGTGTGTGTGTGTGTGTGTGTGTGTGTGTGTGTGTGTGTGTGTGTGTGTGAAATAGACTGATGCCCATCCTCACTCCTATTTCATCCTCACTCTTAGAGTTTCCAAGATATACACTGGATCCAATTCAACATGACTCATCTTTGTGGCACTGGATCCTTTATTTTATTTCAGTTGACTAAATAAAGATACTGTAAGGTAACATCAAATCTGTTCATATATCTTCAAAACATATTGACATGTAAGTTAACTGAAACATTGTACTACGCTTAGCAAAATTTGTATGAAATTGCATTATGGTAACATTATGGTGAGTGATGTAATCAGTTACATTACCGAAGTTTTAATTTAAGCTACAGGACAATTTTACAAATTTACATGACAAACTTACAAATTTAAGCAATAGGAAAAATTCCAACCTAACCACTTCACACACATGCTGACAAAAATCTTGCAAGTTTGCTGTTTTTTGGCCTATAGAAAGTCCTTACATGCAAATCTGTCTGCACAGCAGCGATCTGGGCAGCGTGTAGCTCCAGTTGTTAACTCCAAACTGATAGCCAAGCCTACAAATTTGAAATCGATTTTAAAATCTGACATCAATGGGATAAATAATCTGTAGTTCTTGGCTAACAAAAAACAAACAAAAAAATGTAATGTATACTGTATAACTTTTTCTATGGATGTGGTAAACACGCTGCCAAGGTCGACCTGTCCATGCTTAGCTTTCTGAGTTGTGTTTGTGTTAACTCAGTGTTTTTGTTGTGTGAGCTATTTCTGGTTTTTGAACTGTGCTTATCATGTTCCTGACTATGAGTTTGGTCTGTCTCTTTGTTATCATTAGCTGTTTTGTAAGTAGTTATACTACTATTCTTGTTAATATTCACACTTTATAGTCACTAGTTATAGGGGTGTGACTGCCATTTCTGTTGGGTGTGGGTTTTTATCTCTGTTTTTGGTAAAGGAGTTAATTCAAATTATGGTCTTTTTTATGCTTTTTCAGGTAAGGTAGCTTGTAAAAATAATGGTTGTTCATTATTTTGTCCTTGGTCCACCCATAAATTGTCCCTGCTTTTGTGTGCAGAGCAACTCATTTAACGTATATACTGTGTTAAATGCCATGTACATACTGTGTTTAACATATATACACAGTGTTATACTGTGTGTGTGTGTGTGTGTGTGTGTGTGTGTGTGTGTGTCTGTGTTCGTGTCATCCCTGGTTAACCCTTAGGGCACCACTTACTCTGTATCTCCATCTTACACCTAACTCTTTTTAATTATGCTGTGCAGCCTAACTCTAGAATGAGTCATAACAATAGACTACCTACTATAAATAATCATTATAATACTTCTATACTGTATAACTTCAACTTTAATGCTTTCTTGCATGCATGTGTACTTCAATAAATTATTGCCCATGAACATTTAATATTGTTTGTCATTGAATTCATTGGTTTATAAATTAGATTTATTGTCACCCAAAATTAATGATATGTAAATAAGTTAATTATTTGTATACACATATTTCCATCATGACTTTATTATTATTATTATTATTATTATTATTATTATTATTATTATTATTATTATTATTATATGTGGAAATAAATGAATAAATAAATGTGAATAAAAGTAAAGAACAAGAATAAATGTAGCACTGGAAAATTGTATATAACTTTGTTGGTAAATGAGCTAACCTACATTGTCACCAAAATGAACCATGATAGTGCAAATGATTGTAATTATAATTACAATTAATTCACAGAAGCAATAGCATTTATATTAATGCTTACCAATTACATCTAGTACACATGAATCTGTTGTATATAAGGTATATGTCATATCAGAGGAGTGTAGCTGGACACGTGCAGGTAGGAGGTGGCAGTAATAATAAATGTGTTTATTAATCACAGGCAAAGGTACAAAAACAGCAGGCAGTGTTAGAGTCCAGAAACTAGGTCAGGTGAACAACAAACAGAACAACACAGGGCAGGCAAAAAGACAAGATCCAAATATACAGAAACTAGAGTCCAGAACCTGAAAATACATGAGAATATCAAGGCTTGGCAATAGCAGACACTAAGCTAAACTAATGCCTTGCAAACTCATAGAGAAACTGAGAGTGCTTTTAAACTATTTTTGAGTGTGTGCATGATGCACCTGGAGCCAATTAACTGTCATGTGACACAGCCTGGGAGTGTGTGCCTGCCATCTTGGCTGAGAGCATACTGGGAACTGTAGTCCATCGTATTAGTTTGCAGCCTAATCCGCAAGTGTGTGTTGCCATGCCATGAATGACAGAGATCATCAATTCAAAAATTGCCGCTTTGGGTGTAGGGATGGACAGATCATAACAGACAGCCATCTTGTCTGGGAGCATACTGGGAACTGTAGTCCATCGATGAATTATGAAGCCATGAATGATGGAGATCATTGGGAACACATTGTGCGTGGCCAAATTCACAAAGCGTGCTGTGTGTGTAGGGAGGAACAGATCATGACAGCATAAACTTCATTATTTCATATTGCACTAAGTATTAGCTCATGTAGAAATTAATCATCATACACATATTAGTTCCTTCATTAGCTTATTTGTGCACCCTTATTGTAAAGTGTTAGCCTGGATTTTATAATTTATTTAATTAAAGTTTGCAAATATTTAGGTAGGTGTCTAAGCTGAGTATATATTAGCTAATGTGCTAAATATTGTGCTACTTTTAAATATACAATATATTATGGAACAAGAACTTAATGTGTAGCCTGTTCAATTCAATTCAATTTTATTTATATAGTACTTTTAGCAACAGACATTGTCACAAATCAGCTTCAGAGAAGCATATCGATTCTGAATTTAAACTTATGAATCTATAAATTTATCTATATACTGTATATCCCTAATGAGCAAGCCTGTGGCGATGGTGGCAAGGAAAATCTCCCTGAGATGACAAACGGAAGAAACCTTGAGAGGAACCAGACTCAAAAGGGAACCCATCCTCATTTGGGTTGCACTGTATAGTGCACTTACAACTAACACACTTTAGTAATAGGGTTCTGAAAAGTTTAAAAGTATAAAAGTATTGAGTGCAAGACTGTTCATGGTGATTTGAGTCCTATGCCATTGTAGCAGAACCACGCTTGTCAACAGCAGTCCAATGCCATCTTCACAGTTGTAGGTGTATATTTAAGCAGTTCACAGTTCATGAGGCTGTTCTGTTTTCACAAATACTTCCATGAACCAAATATCCTCTGAATTATATATTATGTTCTGAAAATATTGGTACTGTACATAGAGCTGATAATGATGTATGCACTATTTGTTCTTTTTTTCTTAAGTCCTGTTTCAGCAAAGTCCCAATTGAACAACACTATAAGGGTTAAAGGGTTAAGGTGCTACAAGGCTGAATAGATAGGATAAATGCATCTTAGAATGCATGTTTAACTGAGGTATTACCCACAACACCATACACCATAGATTATGAAAATATCAAATCTGTGTGGGGTTTAAAACTAAAAATGCCTCTTGGAGCAAAAGCTGTTTCGTCAGCTCTCTCTGGTAACATAGCTGTGCAGTTTTTGTTTTGTTTTTGCTGAGAGCCATGTTTTTATTTTAGAACACCAGCTATACTTTCATACGCAACATTGTCATTATCCAATGGTGATTTTTCAACACTCTCCTAAAGCAAAAACGAGATGTAACATGCATTCGTGCTGAGAGTGAGAGGCTGGTGTGGAGTTAATAGAGTTATCCAAGGTCTCCCACGTGAGGACATCGGAGGTGTAATTGCACCAGAGAGATGTTCAGTCTGAACAGAACAAGAAAATATTGAACTTTATACAGCAGTCCCCACTTAGCAGAGCTGAGATTTAATGAAATACATCACACACACACAGAGACACTTATATAGGTGTACACCAAAGTATGCAGACACACATACTTAGTCACATAGACGTACCAATACAGATGTACATGTAGACATACTCATAGTGCCCTAGGTCATCTTAGCTGTATTCAGAAACCCCCAAAATAAATAATTAAGTAAACCTTTCCAAAAGTCCACTTTAGTGCCTGTCAGCTCAGATGAACACACAGGCCCTAACCAAGTACAACCCCAAATAGATGATTTGCAAATTGGTAAATGGTGTTTTTTTCTGAAACAGAGGGCATTGTAAAATAGGATTTGTTGTGTGCAAAAAGTCTTGATAGCTCAGACACTTATGAAAGCCTCAAACTGAAACTAACATTACCCTTATGCACATATAACAGTGTGTAGAGTATATGGTCAATTAGAGATTATAAGATACATAAAAAAAAACTGTTCATAGGGTTCATTTGAACTAAAACCTTTGGTTAACACTTTACAATATGGATGCACAACTAAGCATATATTAATGCCTGAACTAATGCTTACTTGATGATTAATTAATACATGAGATAAACATGAAATAATGAAATAAATAAATTAACACACAACAGAGTCTTGTGTACACAGCCATTAAAAAATGTAATTGTTAAGCATTAATAAACCTGTTACTGGTTCTGTGAATTAATATCATTTACAGTATTAATTACAATTACATTCATTTTCACTCTGAAGGTTCTATTTGGTGACAATATAGGTTTGCCTCAATTATAGGTTGTAAGGAAAATTCATGATAAACTTTTCAACAGATTTAAAATGTTCAAATATCACCTGTTTTTCTTAATGATGATGCAGTAGTCTCTTTTCAGATAAAGTGTTCTTAATGGCTATGTAAAATAATAATAATAATAATAATAATAATAATAATAATAATTATTATTATTATTATTATTATTATTATTCTCCATGATGTCAAGATGCAAAGATACATTTGTTAAGTAAAGTCATGACATAAGTATATATATATACACATATATGAAGGGGAGAACCCTGTACTGCCAGTAGCTGCTGGCGGTACTGAAGGCAGCCTTCTGTCTGGATGCAGGCCAGTAGCCCATTGTTAGGTCCAGGGTGGATATAAAGCAGGCCCTCCCCATGTGCTTCATCAGCTCATCCACTCGCGGCATGGGATAACCGTTGGACTCGGAGACCTCGTTGAGTCTGCGGAAGTCATTACATATGTGGAGTCTTCCATCGGGCTTGGGGACCACAACAATGGGGCTGCCCTTGGGCTAGTGGATTCCTCTATTATGCCGTTTGGAAGCATTTGTTGGACTTTGCACTCAATAGCTTGGTGTCGGGCCTCCGGCACACAGTAGGGTCGCTGCCTGACGACAACCCCGGGAGGTGTCCTGATGGAGTGCCGAATGACGTTGATCCGCCCAGGTTCCAAAGAGAACATGTCCTTAAACTGATCCTCCAGCTCCTCCAAGTCCTGCCTCTGGGATGGTGTCAGGTCGGGCCCCTTCTACACCATCTCCTGGGTGCCTGAAACACAAAACATACCGGTCCCCAAAGCAGCTATCGGTTCCCGCCAGCGTTTTAGCAAATTAATGTGGTAAGTCTGTGTTTCAGCACGCTTACCTGGCTGTTGCAGGTGGTAGTTAACCGGGCCCACTGGCTCCACGACAGTGTAGGGGCCCTGCCAACATACCAGGAACTTGCATACAGCATCGGGGACTAGGAGCAGCACTTAGTCACCAGCCTGGAATTCATGCAGTTGTACTCCCTTGTTGTTTGAGGTCTGGGGTGTTTCCCGGATGGCAAACAGCATGTAGGGGAGGAGCAGGTCCCAGTTACGTCCCTCAGCATCAATGACCCGGTGGAGCATGCACTTCAGGGTCTGATTGAAGGGCTCCACCAAACCATCGATCTGAGGATGGTACACGGATGCCAGCAGGTGTTGGATCTGCAACACCAGGATATATTCATGGCCGCGGGCAGACTTCGGCAGCGGCCCTACCAGATCCATGCCCAGCCATTCGAATGGGACTTTGATGATCGGAAGGGGAATGAGAGGTGCAGGCACCAGCTTGGAAGGTGGTGGCTGGCACTGCTGGGGCATGGCAATGGGCAGTCCTCCTCCTCCTCAGGTGGGAGACCATCCTCTCCCACTCCTCTCCCTGCAGGGCGTCCTTGAGGCTGGGCCAGTCTCGTCCTATGAGGAGAGGAACCGGAAGACCAGGAATTAGACCGGCTGTGACAGGCCACTCACGTCTCCGATGCCCTAGGTGAACCTATGCGGCCAGCACCTCATGCATGTCCCTATGGATGCACATTACCCAGACCCTCCCCAGGGGATGTGGGGTGGCTGGCAGCACTGAAGGTCGCACTAGGGTGATATTAGGGTGATATAGAGTATTGAGGGTGGTCAAAAGGCACCCCTCCAGGAGGGCGGATGCAGACGGCATGGCAGGTGTGGGTGCACGCTGCAGGCCAGATGCTCACTGGCGGTGGGTGGCATCATTGGCTGAGGAGGAGGCCTGTATGGACTTGGAGAAGGAGGAGCTGGAAACTCCGCGGTAAGTGTTCAGGGCCAGTTACAGCCCATCTTCAGCGTGGACAGGGCTGTTTCTACTGCCTCGACTAGTTCCCAGGTGGAGGTGGGCTGGGCCATGCCAACGGCTCGTTGCTCCTCCCCAGGGAGGCTCCACAAAAACCTGTCGACAACGACCCGCTGGACGACCTCCTCTGACATTAGCGCTTCGGGTTGTAGCCAGCGCCGAGTAATCCATAATAGTTCATTGATCTAGGCGCGTGGCTCATGGTCACGGCAGTACGCCCAGCAATAAAAGGCTACGGCAGCTTGACTCACCAAGAGCCCGCAGCGCGCGAGGATCTCCATTTTAAGGAGGGTGTAATCGGTTGCTTTCTTGTTAGTCAGCATGTGATATGCGTGCTGGGCCTCACCAGTTTTTGCAGCTGACAGAGGGCCTCCTGGCTGGGGGCAGGGAGATCAACAGCTGCTCCGGGCAGCGCCTGCAGCGCGGCAATCTCCTGAGTCACTACTAGTCCTTGCACTAGCTCCTGATTCACACAGGTCTGCTCCAGGCTAGACTCAAGGAGATGTCGCACTACGGCATCCACGGCAATAGTCACCGGCGCGGGGGGCTCGTCTTCTGCCTGCATTCTCCACCACTATAGCGATTGAGCTCCGATCCGAAATACCATGCCGGAGACAGGAGGTAAGGTGCAAAAGGTGAAAAAGTCCGTGTTTATTGAGTGCAAAACAACCAAAACAGTCCAACTGAACAAAATAAATAACTTCTGTGTTTGTGTGGTGTTCGGTGTGAGGAATTCCCTCGCGTCACGGTTCAGGAAGCGGCGAGAACATGGGGGAAACAGTGTGACGCTCAGCGTAGTCCTGTTCGTCCGTTACGGGGAGTCTGCACACAAGGAAAACAGCAAAATAATCCTTTAGCATTCCGCTCACACACACTACCCCTTGTGTCTCATCACTTCCTTTTAAAAGCCCGTCACCGCAATCATTCCTCACCAGGCATGCCGGATTTGCCGCCCCGCCTCCCTTGGTGTGCCCCTTCTAAGGGGATGCTGGCATTCCTACGTGATGTCATCTCCCGGGATTACAGACGGGGAGGAGCGCTTGTCCGTGCGCACGTGCGAGGCGACATAGCCACAAATGCCACAATATATATATATTGAATCAATACATTGAATCACTTAATTCAATGACAACAATATTATTTGAGCAGTGGCAATCATTTATTGAAGCATTAAAGTTGAAGTTACACAACAAAGATGTTTTAAAATGAGTCATTATAATAAGCAGGCTAATTGTTATGAGTCAGTCTAGGGATAGCCCACACAGCATAATTAAAAAGCAAGGGGTTATATATAAGGTGGAGATGTAGATTAAGTGGTGTCCTAAGAGTTATACAGGGATGAGACACACAGGAGTTAACTCAGAAGTGATATATACACTATATAGGTTAATTGAGTTGCTCTACACACAAAAACATGGACAACTTCAGGGTGAACCAAGGACAAAACAATTAATTTAAAAAAGCACTGTTCTTACAAGCTAACTTACTTGAAAAAGCATAAACAAAAAACAATTATATTACTTAACTCCTTTACCAAAAACAGAGATCAAAATCCACACCCAACAGATATGGCAGTTGCCCCCTACTCCCAGGGAATATAAAGTGTGAATATTAAGAAGAATATTAGTATAACTATTTACAAAACAGGTAAGGATACCAAAGGGACAGATCAAACTTGTAATCAGGAACAGGATAAGCACAGTTCAAAAACCAGAAACAGAAAACGCAACAAAAACATGAAGCTTATTGAAACACAACACAGCTAGCTAAGTATCAATAGGACAAAGCTATCGGCGCTGGCTTATGACACACTAAATACTGTCACTCAATGATGACATTATCTTGTGGTGAAAGCAGCAACACAAGGCTGATGGAGTAGCAGCTGCAGCGGAGCAGGAAGCAGAATAGAAAGACCTAGGCTGGAGTGTGGGTTGGACCAACCTGCACAGACAAAGAAAACAATGCTGCTAAGGAAAAATTAAGTCATAATTGTTAGAAATGGTTTGATTACTTTGAGATAATATAGAATATTCATGGTGAAACCTAGACATTTTCATGTTTAGTAAATAACACTGCATTTGCTTATTATTTCCACATGTATATTTCCACTTCATCACAAAGAAACAGCCCAAATTCTTTAGGGCAAACTCATGATTTTTCTCACTTGAGGGATGCATTCCTCCACAGACCCTGTTAGTTGCTTGGTGATTTAACCTAAATTGTCATCTCCATTCAACATAATATTTACAGTGGGGGCCAAAAGTTTACAACTATGCTAAAGATATTCAATCTCAGTTTTTCATAACTCCATACATTTCATCTTACCATACATTTCTTCTGAATCACTTGGTTAGGGCATTTACTTTGTTCACATCAGAGGTCATTTTAAAATAATTGACGAGAGACAGATTTATTTCAGCTTTAATTCACATCAGAGATCAAGTGGGTCAAAAGTGTACATGCACAAAGTTAAATGTCTCTTTAAACAGTCTGTGAAATTCCAGAAATTGATGTTATGAAATTTAAAAGCTTGGTCAATTGGAATAATTAGGACTTAATCGGGAGTGCACCTGTTGCTGAAAAAGGACCTATCTTTAGGCTTTGTGTCCTTGATACCATGGGAAAAATTCAGAAGAAAATTGTGAACCTTCACAAATCCACTTCAAACTTTGGAGCAATTTCCAAGCAACTGAAGGTACATTAAGCATCCAAACGAACAACTGTATGTCATGAAGAAAGAAGTCCCTACTCCAGCATACAGCAACAGCACAAAAAGCCATCGAAAGTATTGAAATTACCATCACAAAGCCAGAACTGAAAAAGCATGTCTGAGCATGGTGACGCAAAAACCTGACTGCATTTCACCAGCTTTGTTAGGAGGAATGGGCAAAAAATCTGGCAAAGTATTATACAGGACTAGAGGAAGGCTACCCTTGATTCAAGTTAAGCAATTAATAGGCAATGCCACCCAATATTAAAAAACGTTGTCTAAACTTCTGGCCTACTGAAAATCTTATTTCTTAAGTAAAAGTGAAATAAATAAGTATTTTATCCATTATTTTGATATGACCACTTATGGAAATAAAGTATGTGCCCTAATTCAATTAATACAAATGAGATTGATTGTCTTTAGCCTATTTGTATCTAAACCTTTATCCCCAACCTTATGTTTTGTTTTTTATTTTATTTAATAAAATAACATATGCAAATACAATACAAAGTGCCCCAAATGTCTACCATTATTTACAAGGGGTTCAGGTGGCATGGCATTACTGCTCATTGCTTACGACACTAGCTATGGATTTGTTCTAAACCAAACAAACTTTCTAGGTTAGAAAGCTATATTTGGGACAATAAAGACTAGATGGTTGGTGTCTTTTACTTCACCTATATAAAACAGAATTTACAGTCCTTGATCCAAGGTAATTAAAAAATAAAGCTGCCTAAATGCAGTCTCAGTCTATATGGCCTACAAGTAGGTTCTAGATGGGGTATTACACGCACATGTGACATGTGGCACAGACAGTTGTAGAAGCAGTGGTGGTATTCTGAATTTCTCATTTAATTATTTAAGGCATGACATACTGTCAATTAATTACATATTTAAATTTAAAGGCACAGCTGCTAATCACCCTGTAGGGTCTTTCATACCATGCTAAAATGGCATGATAAAAAAAAGAAGCATTTTTCTAGGGAATAATATAAATTAAATGAAAATTGTTTAGCATGTTCCCTTTAACAAACTCAACCAATTTTGTAACAATAATATTGTTTTAAAACAATAATACTCACCACAGACTCAAAACATATGAGACATACTGGTTTTGAAGTGCTTGTGGGAAGAATGAACATATAACCCTACATTCAGAACAAATGCAGCAAGAGCATCAAAATTCACTGCTGCTCTGCCAATGAAGCTGTTGAAATTTGTAAACGCTTTGTTAGGCAGCTACAAGATTGTATGGAATGCTTTGCCTTTCAAACTTTATTTAAAGAGGCTGCAAAACAGACATGCCAACTGGTATCTTTGTGCCGACAGACCATAAATAGGGTATAAGTTAAACTCATGAAATCCTTTAAATATTAAGGTAAGAAATCAATGTATTAAGGAAAATAGCAAAGAATTATGATTCCGTGTTTGGTAAGAAAATAAACAAATTAAAAGCCATTTGTGTGACTTTTGTGTTGATGCAAAGTGCTAAGTCAGATTTTAACATGCAGTTTATATGACACATTTACTAGCCTTGGCCTCTAATTAACATTAACATTACTTTCAGAGCACGGTGGTGTGGTGGTTAGCACTGTCGCCTCACAGCAAGTAGGTCCTGGGTTCGATCCCCGGGTCACCCAGGGTGCCTTTCTGTGTG
>JAQMYM010014324.1:0-23349 GCA_030014255.1 Parauchenoglanis ngamensis | reverse complement strand
TTTTTAGTGGCTACATATGTTATGTTAGTATAGAGAATCTCAAAGGCATTAAATTTATGTCCAGGTTTTTGTGTGATGCCTAGTTTATCATCATAAACAACTGCAACGCCTCCTCCTCTGCCAGTTACACGAGGCTGATTAAATTTAAATGTAATTTTCTCCTTTTTTACGTTTTTGTGAGAAACCAGACTGTAACTGCTAGAACTCGACTTCTGGTTCATACACATGCAAAAGGAAGAAAACCTCTCTCTAAACTCCATATCTCTACAATGATCACTTTTTTCTTGCACTTAGCTCTTATGCTAATGCTTGAGACTCTTTACTTGACTTTTGCAGGTTTGGTGACATTATCCCCCCGTTCCACAGACTGAGTCTGTCCTGTACAGTTCAGTAAAGTAGAAGTGCTTCTGCTTCATTCATTTGTGTTAATTTTGCACTGAAAACACATGATGTAAGATGTAATTAACGTAAATGAATTTGGAGCAGTGTTCTTCATTTCCACTAACTAATCAAATATCATTATATCATGAGGTCATGATGACGGGGGCTTTGCTGGTTGGTAATATATTAAATGATCTTGTTTCATAAAATACTTATTTGTTGTTTCAAGGGGCTGTTGGGATCGTTTGGTCCTAAAGGAGAGAAAGGATGCCTTGGAGACCCAGGACCTCTGGTAAATCATTCAGATTATTATTCAGAATGTTTCTCACTCCTTTTCTCTTCTGCATGATTCAGTTCATCAATCTGATTCAATGTATGTCTATTATGGATGCATAATTGTTTATATTTTGATAGTTATTAGTTTTGCTTTTGATTCTAAGGGAGAAGCTGGGCCAGATGGGTTTAAGGGAGAGTATGGTCCTAATGTAAGTAGCTCTGAAAAGAGGAATCGCCATTTCTGCTACACACCTTATATATTAATGTACTATTTGTTATTGTCAGTCTTTGCTATTTTTCCCTTTACCCTTTTCAGAAAATGCGAATGAAAATGAAAAAGAGAGATCCAAAACCGAAAGCATAGTTCAAATTGCCAAGTAAAACTGATGAATAGCAAGAACGAAATTTAAAATTGGTAACATTAAATTAAATTAAATTTGAATAAAAAATGTATAAAAAGAATCTACATTAATGAAAACTTAATTATAATATAGCACTGCCTAAAACCAATATATACATGTTGCTCTACTAAAAGGTAAATAGAAATATACCAGTGTTGCGTATTTCCTGGTTTTTATTTTTATATTTATTTATTTATTTTTACTGTTCCCAGGGCTCTCCTGGAGACAGGGGATATAAAGGACTTTCTGGGGCCCCTGGTTCAAAGGTCAGCAAACTATTGTCATCTTTATTAGATAACACATTACATCTTTTTATACAAACAATACATTGTCCAAAAATGTACTGTACAATACTGCAGTGATACTCCAATATACTATAGTTGCCCTGCACCATACTGTAGCATATTGTGGTTGTATTGTGCCATTCTACAGTCATACTGAGCTGTACTGCAGTGATAACAGTGGTAATACAGCAGCATAGTGCAGTTGTTTTGCAGCATGCTACATGGATACTGCACCATACTGCATTTATACCTCACTGTACTACAGTGGTATTGCACCATACTAAAATTGTACAGCACTGTACCATAGTTATACTGCACCATATTGCGGTAATATTGCACCATACTCTAGATGCACTGCACCATACTATAGGTTTTATTGCTGTACCGTACTATAGTATACATTGCAGTTGCATTGCAGCATACTACAGGGATACTGCACCCTACTAAAGGTATGCTGCACTATACTACAGGAATACTGCACCATACTCACTTGTAATGTACCATATTGCAATGATACTGCACTGACTGCACCATGCTACAGTCATCATGCACTATGCTACAGTTGTACTGTAATGTCTTGTAGTTGAATTGCACCATTCTGTGCTGACATTTCACTTTACTTCAGTGTTATTGCATTAATACAACATAATACAATCAATACAATTGAGTGTGTGTGTGTGTGTACAGGGGCAGAAAGGTGACCGTGGTTGCGATGGTCGTCCAGGACAGGTGAGTCAGTTTCCAAACACCAGCAGCTGAAAACTAATATAAAGCTTAAACTCTACATGGAGTTCCACCTTGATTAATGTCTTATTTATTATTAATGATAATCATACAAATGCTTTTATTTGGTCAAGGTGTTTCAACTTAAATATTTCTTTCAGTATTTCTCAGCCATTAAAAACCACTGTCATCCACCGAGTTAAATATCAGTAATAATTAATAATCAATACAGCTGGCAGAAATGTGATTAGTGTTCCATCACCGTGCATGGCTGTGGGTGAATGTGTTGCGAAATTCACAGTGCCTTGCATAAGTATTCACTCCTCCCTTGAACTTTTTCAGGTTTTGTATTGTTACCAGGAACTCAAATGGACTAAGCTGGAACTTATTTAATGGTATGAATGTAAACCCCTAATATTTAACTGTTAGGGGGTGGTTATAATTTGAAAACATTTGGAAATGAATACAAAAATAGCATACAGATATTAATGTCATCATGGACATGAATGTCAAGGAACTATTGTGCTTTCAGTTATTTCTTTACTGAAACAGCAACATGAAGACTAAGTGTTAAGGGCCAGAAAATTTCATTTTGTCCTCAATAAAGCAGAGAACAAACTGGAGAGCTGATCCCCCTGAGAACACCATCATTACAGTGAAGCATGGTGGTGGTAGCATTGCACTGCGCAGATGCTTTTCATCAGCAGAGACTGGGAAACTGCTCAGGTTTGTCGGAAAATGTTCAGGGTGTGAATACTTATGCAAGGCACTGCAGATGTACTTGTTTGAACATTGCCAAAATGAACATTGAGCTTTACAGATATTTACACAATAGTCAGTGCAAGGACCAGTAAACAAGAAAGAATTTCGAAACAAACAGTGGTTTATCTCTCCTTGTATAGTGTCTTCCAGGCAATACACCTAAGCAAGGTCTTAGAGGAAATCAGGGCATCCCTGGACCTCCTGGCCCTAAAGGAATCCAAGGTAAGGTGATGACAATCTACAAATAAAACTTTATCTTAATATAATTACTCTGTGACTACATTATCTAGTGTAGCTTTATATATTATGAGACTACTGACTGTAGAGTTATTGTGTCTTTTTAATAGGTCTAAGTGGCTTTCCTGGACAATCAGGCATTACAGGTAAACATTCTCTCGATTTATGTGTTTCTGCCTTTACTAATTCCCTATGCACTATGTATTAAATAGGTATGTCATTGGGAAGTTTGTAATTCCTTTAGACCCAACACACAAACTATAAACCATGCATTTTTTTCTCTCTAACCAGCACCAGGTATACCTGGGAACCCTGGAGAGCCTGGTCCCCCAGGCCTTAGTGGAATTAAGGGCGAAAAGGGAGAACCAGCATCTCGAGTGGTCGGACCAATGGGACCTGATGGACCTCAGGGAAAACTTGGATCTAGAGGTGACCCTGGTCCTAAAGGACTACCAGGTAAACAATCAAACTGACAAGCTACACCAGTCTTCATTGTACAAAATGTTTTTTTAAACGTCTACCTCCCTCCAGTGTTCTCTATGCATTGTATTCATAGTTGGCAACTTATGTTTAAAAGCTAGCTGCAAAGCATGCATGTGAGGAAAGTTCTCCGTGTTCAGACTCAGCCATATGAGATGCTTAACGTGGCTTTCTGGATGGTACATTTAGTACCATTAATAAAATATTTTACTCCAAGGATGCCAAACTGTGCATTTATGGCGTATATTTCATTCCACGTTTGACAATTTAGAAAATTACCATGCATCTAAACTTCAGTGCATGATCTACAGGAATTCATAAACGTCAGGGCCCATCAGGATTGAGAGGACACAATGGCATTCAAGGGCTTGATGGTGAAAAGGGGGGACCTGGGGACGAAGGTAAGAGTCTCCAGATTGTACCTTTATGGTTCGTTTATTATTAATTTGTATGGATTGCGTTGAAAGACATGGCTAGTCAGCATTTTGTGAATGTGGAAAAAATGTTTTTGACAATGCTAGAAATTATTATTTTAAGTTTATTAAGACTTAAATATATAGGACTGCAGGTGTAGATTACCCTGAAAAACAGGGTTTTGATACCGCATCTTTTTCAGAAAGTTATGAAGGCCTGAAAAGCCATAAACCACCTGGTGAAATGGATGATTGTTCCCACTTAACACTCAACAGAGAAGTTCATAACCCATGTGAACACCCTTTTCCAGTTAATATACAGTATCCTAACAGGTTCTCCTGACCTGCCACAAGGCGTTCTACCTAGCATTGGGGAGATCCAGGGTTGAGGTGTACTCTGATCGCTTTATGCTTGATCTACCTGTGGTCTTGGGTAGTTGTGCTGATACTGATCTGACACAAAGATTTTATTGTTCTGGGCTTTTTGTCCCATGCTGTGTCCTTCATAACTCCACCCATCCACTGCTGTGATTTCTGAAAAGAAACTAGTCTAGTGACAAATTAAAGAGGACCCAAAATGTATTAATATGGTGTATTAATATGGAACTCTTTGAGTTCCTGGCTACAGGCAGCTGTGGCATCACCGGTATTCAAACCCGCGATGATAGGGCTATCGGTTTTCTGTTGCACCACTCAGGAACTGAGCACTCTCAAACATACTGGTCTGAAACCTCCTAAAGGTATTTAGTTAGTTTGAGATCTGGAGGCTACGTGTAGCTTTGGTGATGTCCATTGCGGCAGTGTACTGTGATCTGCACAGATTCTGGGTCAGTTCATGCTTAGTAGTCAGTCAGTTGTGAACTTCATGGTCCTGACTTGGATCTCACCAAAGTTTATCCTCTAAAACATTGGTCCAAAATCTCCCAAAGGTGTTCCAAAGGGTTGAGATTAAAATTAGAGTAAATATATATTTCATCAGAACATTTTTATATAACTTTGGAAAACAATTTCCCAACTTGGCTAAGCCTGTGATGTTTTATGTTTTATTTACAGGTGGGAAAGGAGAAACCTGCTCAGTGTGCTCTTTTTCAGGCCCTAAACATGGACCTCCAGGGCCATCTGGTAAACGTGGTGAACGTGGAGATCCAGGTAGAGAGAGAATTAATAAGTGAGCGATTGAATCCAATGTACAGAGTAGCCTATAGCACTAGATAAAGAGAATGTACACTCCTGGGCAAAAAAATGAGGCAAACCCAATATTGAAAAACATTAAGCTTTTAATGGTCTCAACAGGAAATCATTGGGCAGGAAAATGAGCAGGAATGAAACAGATAGATAAAGTAAATAGGTGTGGTGCAGCTTTTCCCTTGTTTCCCTTTAAATGTTGAAGGCTTGTGGGTAAACTTGCAGATGGCTTTGTACAGAAAGAAGAGTCCATGTTGTTCCACTCGATGTTAAAGTCTTCAAACAGACGAGATTTTGGAACATTTTGAACCCTCAGACAAGATAGTTTCAATTTTATATCATTTAAACATTTCAATCTTTTCGTGATTTTCTCTTTGCGCACCAGAAGACTGTGTAAGTGAACTTCCCTGTTTCCAGCTTTCCCCCCCGACAGTTTCAGCAACGAGCATCGACCAGCAAAAGAAGGCCGAGGCCTCAGGAGCGCTTTTTTACTTCTTGTTCATTTTCTGCCCAGAGATTTTTGTTGAGACCTTTAAAAGATTAATGTTTTGCAATATTAGGTTTGCCTCATTTTTTTGGCCCAGGAGTGTAGGCCACAGTGGTTTTGTATTGATTTGTAGTGATTTTCCAGATTTATATAATAATAGAGAAGGCGAAAAATTGAGAGTCATGCTATGTATCATAGATCTGGTCCTTTTTATGTCCTTTTTATGTCTGTTGTACTTCCATTTCCTGTGTTCAGGTGTTAATGGAGAATCTGGCAGCAGAGGACCAATGGGTTTTAAGGGGCAGGAAGGTGATCCTGGCATGCCGGTAGTTTATTAGAAATCTAGACATTTTTGAGCATAATCATTCCTTATTACTCAAACAAACTGTATATTAATATAAATATTCTAAAATGCAGGGTTCCCTTGGTGCTCCAGGCACTCAAGGGGATCAGGGACAAAAAGGAGAACCTGGCTTTATAGGACCTGGGGCTGATGGGGACCAAGGAGACCCAGGATTTGAAGGGTACCCAGGGAAGTGTGGACAGAATGGACCACCAGGAATCCCAGGACTTAAAGGCCCAAAGGGAGAGAAGGGCAATCCAGTCAGTATGGATGGGTCTCAGATGTCCACAGAGCAAATTTTTGATATTGGCATTAATTTAGATAGAGGTTGTAGTAGATACTTGAATTTGAATGTTTTTCAACACATCACTTTAAAGCATGAGTTTAATCTTCTGGTACAGTGGAAAATATTGAATAATGTCTTCATGTAGAATCAAAGTTAGACTGTTCATCATCATCATCCTTTATTTAAGCAGGTAAAAACCCGTTGAGATTAAAATCCCTTTTTCAAGAGTGACCTGGCCAAGAAAGCAGCAGGCATTGTTATAACAGTAAAATAAAACCAATGCAAACAAACACAACCAACCATTACAAACGTACTGTAATATCCAGTTTCTGTGCAATAAAAGATCACAGATAGAACATGTGCAATTTCAAAAATCAATGACCGAACAAATTTAAAAACAATCGCAACCTGTTGGCAAATGGTTGCTTTAATTTTTTTTATATATATTTATTTGTCTATCTGTGTTTCATTTTCCTTCAGGGTCCTTTTGGCGATAAGGGTGACCGGGGTGACCCTGGATCAAATGGATCACCAGGATTGCCTGGTAAAATGGGAGCTCAGGGCTGCCCTGGGGTTGGAGTAGCAGGGCATCCTGGTAGGAAGGGCTCCCTTGGTGTACATGGCCTGCAAGGGGATCCTGGAGATCCAGGTATGAGGGAAATATGTGAAAAGCATGGGTGTGTAAGAATTGGGATCATGGCGGTCAGTTAAGAAGTTTCCATGACAAAGAAAGGCAACATTAATTTAAATGAGCACATATATGATGCGTGTGCAAAACTGTCATTCATTATTAGTAACTGCAGGTAAAGTTGACAAATATAACCAGTACATTTGTCAGAAAATATTGTAGACAGGTGCAAACAACCATAACTGCAGGAGGGTCAGACTTTAATACAGAAGCTGTGTAAGAAGAAGTGTAAGTGCATTTTGGATGTCTGTGACAGGTGAGAAAGGTGACCCTGGTATGGTGTACATAATACCTGGAGACCCAGGGATGTGTGGAGCAAAGGGCCCTAAAGGTCCATGTGGGCAAAAAGGTAAGTTAAGTGTGTGATGGAGAGGAGGGATGGACATGTTGAGAGGAATATGATCATAAGACACAGTTTTAATGATCTTTCTATAGAGTATTTGGCTTCACACTCGGTCTCTCTCTCTCTATGTATATTTGAACGTGGTCGTTAGGGTGTCTGGGAGCCAAAGGCTTATGTGGGCGCCCAGGACCTTGTGGCGTAAAAGGCAATAAAGGACTGTCATATGAAGGATTTCAAGGACCTTGTGGTTGTAAAGGTTAGGGTGTGTGATGTAATATACCTGTGATATACCTGTGATTACAAGTGTGTCTCCTGACTAACCAACATACCTCTGTCTCAAACTGTTTCAGGTGAAAAAGGCTTTCAAGGTTGTCAGGGTCCACCTGGCATCGGGGAACCCGGTTTCCCAGGACCAATAGGACAATGTGGAATGCCAGGGCTTAAGGTCAGGATGATGACTTCACACATTATTTACATAGAACAAGGTATTAGCCAATGTTCAGATTACAGCTGAAGAATCTGTGGAGGATAGTGTTGCCTCTTCACAGCTGCAGGGTCCCAAGTGCCATTCTGATCTTGGGTTGCTGTTTGTGTGGAATTTCTCCAGGTTCTTTAGTTTTTCCCATGTCCCTCAAGCATTTCGATAGATAGATTGCCTAGGCTAGATTTAAGAGTGTGTGTGTGTGTTGGGGGGGGGTTTACGAGTGTGTGAATGTTGCTGTTCATGGTGAACTATTGATGTTGCTGGGGTTAATTCTGGATCATTGGGCAGGATAAAGTGGTTACTTAAGTGATTGTAATATTTAAAAGCAATTCGGTTTACTTTAAGTACTTGATCTTATAAATCATTTAAAGTTTGCGATGTAGTCTCATGCGTACATGCACTGTGCATTCTACTTCCAGGTCAGCACATCTTCCCTGAGATTATTACATTCAGTCACTAACAGGTCACTTATTTCTCCACTTGCTTTTATAAGGGCGATAGTGGTTGTGGCCTTCCAGGGCCCACTGGCAGGCGAGGGCCTCCAGGGGATGATGGAACACTTGGGCCTCATGGTGAATCAGGTTATCCAGGAAGCCATGGTGTTCTTGGACAGCCAGGGAGAGATGGATGCCCAGGGCCTAGGGGTAAGTGCAAATCACAAGCACACACACTGACTCTTTATGATGCTCGTGATAGATGGGTTTCTTCTGAGATGAGTTTGTGGGGTTTTGGTGATTGTAGGGCATTTTAGAGATGATTGGAACTGATGTTCTCAAGAGTTTTTTTAAGTGAAGTTAGTAGTGATTAATTCTTGCTAGCAAATGTAAGAAGTGGTAATATTAATATATATAGAGGTATAAAGATTGTTGAACTGCGGCTGATATTTTCTTTCGTTTATTGCTTTTGCTACAATATTTTTCAAGGACTCTCTTCTGTTTGCTGAAATACTTTGTTGGTCCACATCCGGACTGCTGATGTTTTTTACAAAAACATTACAGCTCCATAATCAATAGCAAGCCATTAATCAAAATGTGAAGACTGGGCTCATACTCATGGCTCCTGAGCTGTGCACAAAAAAAGAATTTGCTGTATCATGTGGAGATTGCTCGCTTGCTTCCTAACAGTGCTACAGCCATACATGGCAGGAAGTTGTAGTTGATGGATTACATTAATCTCTCCCCTGTCAATCAGAGTAACCCTAGCCAATCATGCGCATCTGTGAGCACATGGAATAGTTAAGTGGGTAGATAGCACTGTCTTCCAAGTGTGTTCAGCTTTTCTGCAGAGCATTACATGCTTATGCTAGGCTACCGAAAAGCATTCCTTCCCTGCTTGGTAGCTGTTGTGTGATACACTCTCAAAAAATAGCACTGAGTAATTACCTTTGACTTGTGGTACCACAAAGGGTACATGTTTTGAACCTTTAATATGGATCGTTCACCTGGAAATGTGAATATCCTGTACGTTTAAAAATAGATTTAAGGTACACAGATGTTTTAAGCTTTATGGAGACACTATATGCGCCTTTCTAGGAAAAAGATTCATGCTAAAGGTGCAAAAGGTGTTCACTTAAGAGTTAAACCCTAATGACAAAAAATGTAGGGGAGTAAAGGGGACTGCTAGCTAGGAAGATGCTAAAATGTCTATTATAGAACAGCTCTAAGTTCATTACTGATCCATTGAATACAACTTGGAATGTAAAAACAAACCAAGTGTGAATATTATTCATTTGTCCTTCTATTGGTGACATCAGGTGCTGCAGGATGTGATGGACCACCTGGGGTGACTGGTCCTGCGGGATTCTGTACCCCTGGAAGGCCAGGTAACAATGGAGTCCAAGGTCAGAAAGGAATGTCTGGAATTACAGGTGAGATCTTTCACAGCAGGAACTTTCATCCATGAATGTCAGATAAATACATAAGAATGGGAAATTAATGAGACTTACAGTACGTATGTATTGCAAAGGGCCCAACTCACCAAAGTGTGACTTTTTTTATTTTTGATTGTTATTTTTAACGAATCCCACATCAACTCAGTTTGGGTGATCATATGAGTAACTATAGTGCATAAATTTGAGTATATGACATGTGAAGAATTTCTGCATGGCACACCTAAAAACTGTTCTGTTCAGGATGTCGGGGTCAGAACGGCATTCAGGGTGAGCGCGGAGTTCTGGGGCAAGGGTTACCTGGTTGTGCTGGCCCATTTGGGACACCTGGTTTTAATGGAGAACCTGGTCCAGCTGGTCCAGCTGGACTAAAGGGATGTAAGGGGAAGAATGGCATGGCTGGTGAAACAGGTACTCAATAAATACCTGTACAACACACACACACTCACACATATTTTACTTTGTCACGAAATACTACTGATAATAAGTTCACATTATTATTTGTCTGGAATATATGGTTATGGTTAGTTCTGATTTTGATATATGGCTGTGAACATTCAGGTCGACGGGGGAATGACGGGCCTCCTGGGAGCCCCGGTTGTTCTGGACCTCCTGGAAACCCTGGATGTCCTGGACCACCTGGGCCTAAAGGTAATGCCCCCGTATACACACATACATACACTTGTGCACACTTTATTAGTCATCATTGTGATGATATTGATGGTATCATGACAATGCTAATAATCAAGAATAAAAGTTCAAAAGATGAGTGAAATTCTTGGAAATGATTATGACACCTCTGCTTAGGCTGTGCAGGCATTGATGGAGCACCAGGATACAGAGGTCCTCAAGGCCTGAAAGGGGACCAGGGGGATCCAGGTCTTAAAGGAGAACCACATAATGTCTTGAATCCCGGTGACCCAGGGGATCCCGGAGACAAAGGTGACTATAATAGTCCTCTAAAGCAGACTTTCTGAGTTGAGATACATACTTGGCCCATTGCACAGGGAGTTGCAAAGCTACCATGCATTCTCATGGGCAGAAAAATATAATCATTTTCTTAAAACATTTTGGCATGATATTTCTATTATGCAGCGGGCATGGTTCTGTTTATGACTCCATTTTCTGCAAAAGTTCAGATCTAATATCCGCCGAAGGCGCTGATCGATAATGTTAGCAGAATGTGGTCATTTTCTTTACTAGCACGTCTATTTTTAGAGGATATTAAACATATGGACTGTATAATCTGAGGTGGAGAATATGTTATCGCACAAGCCGAGTATTGTATTGGGATCATCTCATATACTGTAGTGTAAAAAGTAATCATTTTAAAAGACAGCTGAAATCAAACTGTCTAATTAATTTTGAAAATTCACATATTCATGCTTCTGATGTGTTCCAGGGAAGCAAAAGCTGAAAAAGAGCTCTTCAACCTTATTTCTGGTCATTTTTAGGTTTTCTTGGTCAGAGTGGGCTTAAAGGGGACAAAGGAATCAAAGGACCACCTGGCAACTGTGGCAAAAATGGATTACAAGGCAGCGCCGGGCCACCAGGTATGAAAAAACAGTCAAATGAGGGACCAAAGACCACTGACTGCCTCTCTGACTCTCAGCCTTTTGCCTGTCTGTTCTTGCATGCTTTATCCTCTGTCTATCTTCTTTTGAATTTCTGAGCATTACTACTTGTTATTGCCTGGTGACAAGCTTAATCATTTCACATTTCATTTCATTTCTAATTATTACCCATTGTTTTAAGATATTACTATTTTCTAGCGGTGTAATGATACATAATAACGCATCATGTTCAGTTTACGTCTCACAAATCAGGATTCTATTAAATATGCAGGCAATGCAGTTGCCATGTTTGAACACCAGAGGTCCCAATCTGCACAAACCATAGAGTATATAGAGAGCACACTGGTCTTTCATGGAGAACCTACGAGATCATCCACACTTGTGCAGTCTGATAGCCAGATAGCTGCAGATTGCAACAGCCAATACACTTTATGTTTTATAAAGTTGCACAACTACATTGTACAAGTTAAAAAAGCTTTTAGTAGTTTTCAGACAGCAACAGAAACCACGGGACACGGCCACTCTGGCCGGCTTTGGAGCTCTATTTCTATTTCTATTTATCATTTTTTCTGGCTAAATTATTACAAATTATTGGCTAAATTTTTCATTTTATTTATTTACAGGTGAACCTGTAGTCCATTTTGATTACAATATTAAACCTCTGTTCATAGCAAATTCCCATTTTGCATTATCCTGCAGAAATTAAAAAGTATTCTTTTCAGTCATCATTTTTCTTTATTCAAATTTAGTTAAAAATATTCTAAGAATCAAATCAAATTGTGAAGCCAGTATTGAATTGAACCATGACCGGAGTGCATCGTTACATCCGTACAATTTTACTTTCTCCACAGGTCCTCCTGGAGAACGAGGCCTGGAAGGCTTTCCAGGTGAACCTGGAGTCCATGGCTGTGCTGGAGTAGATGGACCTTCTGGTCTGCCAGGTAACACACACACACACACACACACACGCATGCATATACACTTGTAGTCAAGCTCTTGTGCTTGCCTACTTTCAAATCAAAGCAAGCCACAGTCACTTCATCTCCAATATCAGGTTCTCTTACATTTTGGTGTCCAGGTTCCAAAGGTGACAAGGGGGAACCTGGTCAATCTGGACCAGCAGGAGACCCTGGTACTCCAGGAGCAAATGGCCCAAAAGGGGTCAAAGGTGAACCAAGTCTTCCTGGACCAGGAGTGCAAGGACTCCCTGGAGAGAAGGTGCACTTACCACTTCCTTTAGTAGACTCTGGAATTATTTTTACTCATCAGGAGAACAGATAAAAAATATTGTATCAGATTAACACTGCACACAAAGGGTCATATTCAGAGCTGTGTTATGCATTGATAGTGCTAAATAAATAGAACACATTTAAAATAGTGCATAAATGTAATGGTTAATTAACATGATCCTCCATTTAAAGTGAAGTGAATGTTTGTTTTTTTGTTTTTTTATGGAGGATAACAGAGGAGACGGTGTTAAAGTTGAGGATTTGCCTTACGCTCAGAAAATCAGAAAGCTGCTGCATAACCTGACTCTGAATACGCATAACTTTCCCCATGTAAATACTTACGCTCCCAACACTGAATGACTCCCAGTGATTTCAATTTTCTAATTAAACATTCATATAGTAATAATAACTTAAAACCTGGATTCTATTTAAAGTAAAACTATATTCATTTCAATACTTATTTGGCACAATTCTTCCTCTTCTTGGTATTGGCCCGTAAGTGGCTCAGGGTTTCAGCGCAGCGTCCAGGTTCCAAGATTTTATACAGTTTTTATATGATGTTTTTTTAGAATTGATCCATGAATTATTACTAAAATGTAATATGTAATCTGTATATGTAATATGTAATTGTTTCTATAGTAAAAGCTCATTTTTACTTTGGCAGACATTCCCCATAATCTAAGGTTTATAAACAGATTATTAACAAAAAAAGGTATTTAACAAAGAAAACCGTATTACTGTTGATATGATGAACTTTTCTGTGAGGAGACTATTAACATATGGAAGGAGTCTCCAGTGTCAGCGCTTACTAACAGTCCCTCACCACCCTGCTATTGCTTTATTTTCCTTTTACAGCCTGGCCCAAGTGTTTATTTCTTACTTGAAATACAATAGTGACTACTTCGTGGTGTAAAATCTTGAAATGGTACTTAATTAGTTAAAGAAATGCATTCTGTCTCGCTTATGTCTCAAGTTCCAAGACTTAGGACCTATGTTAGGTGATGTTACGTGAAAAAAATGGCTTGTCATGTAATGTATATACAGTTGTAAAATTAAATTCTTCCAAATAAATTATATCCCAGACATCAAACGCTTTCTCTTTCTCTGTCAGGGTGAACCAGGCATACATGGTCTTAAAGGAAAGAAAGGAAAAAGAGGAATGTGTGGCCCTGATGGTGCTCCAGGATCAGAAGGGCGTTGCGGAGAGGTTGGAGAGACAGGACTACCAGGATTACCAGGCACTTTTTTTATGAGCCTACTCTCCTTGATATCTCTCTCCAAATTCAGAATTCGTTTGTCTATTTAAAGGTTGTGTTTTTGGCCAATCAAAATTTGAACATGGTGTTGAGGGTATGGCTTTCTCTTTCTCTCAGGACCCCCAGGATTGCCTGGAGAACCAGGTGTTGATGGACAGCCTGGTCCCCCGGGTTGTGCGGGATCAGTAGGCCCACCAGGTTCTCTCTTCAGTTAACATGCTTAATGGTTCTCTGCACTCGCGTAGATGTTTATATATATATATATATATAAAATTAAAGTTACAGGTGCTATAACTATTCACAGGTCATTATTAATGTTCAAAATGTTCTGGCCAAACTTTAACTAGTAATGTATATTTATAAAGTGGTATTTTTAAACCACAGGGGTTTATTTAATGCTAGCTCAAAGGTTTAGCAGGTCAGTCTCATTTTTAGCTCCTGTTCTTTGTATCGCAGGTTGTTCTGGGTCACCAGGCAATCCGGGTCCTCAAGGTCCAAAAGGAAACCAGGGAAAGGACGGCATTCCCGGACCCGCTGGAGTTAGAGGGTGTGCAGGAGGTAAAGATGTACATGCAGGATCATAAAACAATCATTGTTCTTGATAAATAACAGCAAACAACACATCAATCCGCACTTCCATTAACAGCCATACACAAGCTACAAATTATATTTCCAGGAACAATGTTTGTTTAAGATACATTGTTAATGATGAAAATAAATAAATAAATCAGTGCAATGCCTATGCAAAATAGTGTTGCACATTTGTGCATCATATTACATTATTTAACTAGAACAGCACTAGCGTGCAGACCTCTGCAACCACAACCACTTTATATATCTGGATATATCTCCAGTGGAGTTATCATATTTCTACACTGGCTATGTTTTGTCACTAGTGAATCTTACTGCCATCTATTGGATGTGAGATGTATGGCATTGTTGAGCACAGACTTCTTCCAATCCGTATCATTTAACAGTAGTGAAAGAAAAATGTATTTTGTTGAGCCACATTGTGACTCAGATCCACTCCAAAATGTTATAGATTTCTCCATGGCCCATTCGACACCCTGCCACCAAGTTTAATGGAAATCAGTTTGGTACAATCCTGCTTACAAGCTGTACCGAAAAACATAACCTCCTCGGCAGAGTTATAAACACACTTCAGCCTGGTCCTTCCGCCAGCACGTAATTTTCCTTTGCACCTCACGGTGGCAGCAAATTGCATTAATTTAATTAATTAAAACAGCCTTGTTCCACCTCTGACTACACCTGTAAATTCATTTAAAGGACGATATATACAGTCCTAGCTACAGACAAAAAGTGAACCGTGAGAAGGAGCAAATTTAAAGGAGCTGGAAGTCACTAAGCACTCAAACCCTTTGGTGAATTCTTGAAAGAGTCCTTAACTAAAGTGAATTTGCAATCAAGTATTTAAGTATTTAATTCATCAGTTATCTAAGTAACATTCCATTGAAGCAAAAGGAAGGTACAGTCTCAAATTACATACAGTTGTCTTTAGAATTGACTAATTCATCTTGTCAGGAATATTTATAATATTTGAATATTTAACCTTTACCATCTGTCTCACTCTTTTTTCTGTTCCCTTGAGTAGCTAAAACGCCCCATAGCAGCAAATGCATTATTCAACCAGTTCATACAAAACCTAGAGTGTATATGTACACATACTATATACTGTACATGTGACAATAATTTGTTCTTGTATAGCTACTGGATATGGACCTCCAGGACCAGCTGGTTTCAGTGGTACACCAGGTCAGTGTCCATTACAAATATAGCTTTCTAACTAACATAACACATATAACCAATGCAACTTTAACATGCACATTTTTTACCATAAATGTTGGATGATTATGTGTTCATGTTCCTTTTGTAATGAAATTCATGATGCCAAGTAGGTGAGTTTGTTATATGTGCAGGATGGTGTTCTTGTGGATGGAGCACTAGCCCTTAACTTGTCTTATTGTAATAAGTTATAATAATTTATTGTATTTATAAATTGGCTCCAAATATTTTGTTATTCTAGCTCATAATCTGGTTTTATTCATAGGTGAAACAAGGAGAAAATAGCTAAGATAATGAACTAGCTAATGCTAGCAGAATGATAGCATCAAATTGTAGTGTGTGGAAGGATGCAAGTGCTTAACGTCAGTATATCGTCATAGTCCATACTCAGGGAAACAACGTTCAGAACGTCCTGACACACTTGGAAAGGCTTCACACCAAAAGGTAGAAATAACAAAGAATAAGTAGGCAAATTATGTAAGGGCTGAACATGATGGTCAATCAAACAATGGCGGGACCTGGATGGCGACAGGAACAAAACCAGAACAAGGTCAAAATCTAAAATAAGAAGTGGAACAACAGCAAGCCGTTCCGATTCTGGGAAACCTAAATTCCATGTGTCCTTCATATATAAGATAAATTACAAGATTTCTACATTTCCAGTTATATCTGGATATCTAGCCACCTTTTTTGTTCACAGGGAATCCACAGGCTATATAAAGAGCAAATAACACTTGGTGAAGTGTGAAAGTTTAATTACTTTTAATTCCTTTATAATTTCTGGTTAGAAGCATGAATGTCTGAGGGATTGAATTGATAACCTTGTCTTTTGTTGGACATTTTTAGGTTATAAAGGTGAACCAGGACCCATGGGGGAAATGGGACCTCCAGGACCATGTGGTCCAGTGGGAGACCCAGGGCCCCGTGGTTTATCAGGGCCACAAGGACCCCCTGGGAATCCTGGTCCACAGGGTTTGTGTGTGGATGGCCCCAAGGGAGAACGAGGCCCTGGTGGACAACCAGGACTACAAGGTGAAACAATGAAACTAATTAACTTCCTGTTAGTGATGATGAAGGACTACAGCTGGTAGCTTCTCTGTGTACAGCATAAAAAAGCTTTGTTTGACAGTGCTCATTGGATTGACCAACACACAGTAAAATGGGAAAGTCCAAGGAGCTCAGTGCAGATCTGAGAAAGAGGATCATAGACTTACACAACTGAGACATGTCTGTTGGAGCCATTTATAAACAATTGCAGATCCCAAGATGATCAGTTCACACAACTGTAAGGAAGTACGAATTATTAGGAGGTGTAGCCACTTTGCCAAGCCACTTTCCTGGAAGAAGACCCAAACTGTCCCCCTCAGCTGAGAGTTCACTTAGTCAGGAACGACCAAGGAACCATCAAGGCACAGGCGTGCCATGAACTGGAAACTGCTGGAACACTGTCTACAATCAAGAGAGTTTTACATCACCATGGACTGAGAGTCTGCCGTCCACGAAAGAAGCTCCTGCTCCAACAGCAACACCTTCAAGCTCGACTAAAGTTTTCAGTTGACCATGTGGACAAAGAAAAAGCCTTCTGGAGGAATGTTTTATGGTCAGATGAGACCCAGATTGAGTTGTTTGTCCCCAATTAGCAGAGGAACAGAGGAACCCTGTAGCAGCTGTTCAGCATGGTGGTGGGAGCATCTCGCTCTGGGGCTGTTTTACTGCCAGTGGAACTGCTGCAAAGTGGATGGAATAATGAAGAACCTCAGAACTCTTCAGCAGAACCGCAATCAGTTAGAAGGTTGAAACTTGGACACAATTAGGTGTTTCAACACGACAATGTTGATTGTGTAATGGACAAATCAGAAAAAAAATGGAAAAAACATTTAACCAAATATTACGTGTGCTGTGTGTATAATTTTGACATTCATGTCTGTGAATGTAAACGTCTGACCGCATCTGTTTATCGACGACTTCTGTAATGTCTCATTAGACTAGATCGTTTTTGTTGCTTTACCACACCTCTGTGCTGCTTTGTGTAGGGCCCAGAGGGATATCTGGTCCCCCAGGACCACATGGCCCAGGCCTTAAGGGAGAAAAGGGCAACGCTGGCATTTCCGGAGCAAAGGGAATAAGTGGTTATCCAGGAGACACTGGCCTACAGGGGATTCCAGTGAGTAAGATAAACTTTTCAATCTAACAGCACTGGCTTGGTGTCATCCTACATTGTAGGTCCTGCAGAATATAGCTTAGAAGTGCCACTCAGTTTCAACGTAAAGGCATTAATTAATACCATGAAGAAGTATTATTTTGTAATATTGATAAAGTTACATTGAGAATTGGTTGATGAGCATCCATGGCTGATGAGAGAAGATCATAAATAGTGTAATACGCTGATAAATAATTAAAAGATAAGCTTACACCTGTCAGCCAAGCAGAAATGTAACTGGTTTTATTTACAGGGTAAACCTGGGATCAGTGGTTACCCTGGTGACAAAGGAGAAAGAGGACTAAAGGGTGAACATGGACCCCAAGGTAAGGAGTGTCTCAAAGTCTAAACTGACAGAACCATGTGAATTAAAGTAAAGCCACTTTTGAGATGGAAGTGCTTCTATATTTGTGCAATACAAATGATGCATGAGCAAATCTTTTCAGTAAATCCATAACAATAAAAATGATGATAATAACAACAAACAATGATCCATTAGCTGTTAAACCCTTGATTAAACCCCAGGACTGTCTGTTAAATCCCCTGAAATGACTGCCAGGTGAATAAAGATAAATACAGAAGCCATGTTCTGGCCTGTTTTACCTGGTCAGAAAGGAGGTATTATAAGATCTACATTTCCTTTGGAAACTGGCCGAGCGTTCCCGTTTCCTTGGCGAGTACCAACAGCAAAGTTGTGACATTAAATGGCCCGATATGGGTTGTCCAAGTTACATAAAATGTCCCACCTACACCACACTTGTCCCTTTTCCCATTCTGCTCATGTTGATGCTAAGTATAGCCCTTTGTCCTTGGATTTGCCAATTTTGTTATTGTTAAAGGAGTGTGCACTGACATGCACCCCGAGCGGCAGTCATTCTAGCCTTTGCCTTATTACTATTCTCACCATGTTTGAATGTCTCTTTGGAACAGACATGTGGCCTGTTGTTTGTGTCCAAGTGCAGCTGCATGAATGCTTCCAAGGCAGTGTAATTGATTTAATAATTTGCACCATACGTCATGTGCATCTGACACATTAGCATCTGAAAATACGTAGACGCTTGGGGTAACTACGTCTGTTTGTGTCTGTATTTCCAACTATTTGGATCTGTGTTTGCGTTTGACTTCAAAGCAGAGTTGGAAGTGGTCTAGACTCTAACTTTATTTTCTCTATGTAGAATCATCATACATTTAAAACAAGAAGACATCATGCACAGTGATACAGTGTGTGATCTGCAGTATGCGGGTTATATGGAGCAACTTCTCCACAAAATAAATTAGAAATGCGTGCGCACCACCGCTAACTGAGGAAAAGAAGACTGTGGCATTTAAGATGTACTTGTAATGGATTTTGCTGAAATCTGGCAAGCCATTGCTCCAGCATTTCTTTCAAGCTCCAGATGATTATGACTCTCAGTCCCAGTGCACACACCTAGTCTCACCATGAAACTTTATGATAAGCTTTAAGTTTTCAGCCATTCCGTCTGTTGTTATTCCACTTTTGAGGGTGTATACATACCCATTTATCATTATAACCATCTTGAAAATACATTCACCTGAATAAGCTTCCTTCTGCCCTGTGACTGCCCGTAGGTCAAAGAGGAACTGGTGGCTCATATGGCCCACCAGGATCTCAAGGACTAAAAGGACACAAAGGACCTGCAGGTGAGAGTTTTCACCAGTGCAAAGCTGTAAAAGTTAAAATTGCTGTACTCCATAGGGTATGAGTGATTTTTTTCCCCCCCTTATTTAGTCAGCTAAACAAGACAATATGAAACATAACAAGTTGAAATAAAAGGTTTACTGATAATTTTGATCTATTTAGGTATACCAGGGGAAGTTGCTTATTACCAACAAATACCTATTCATGGAGAGCGTGGTCTGCCTGGAGCTCCAGGAGAGCAAGGACCTCCTGGAGTAACTGGTCCCCCAGGACCTGCAGGGCTAGCAGGTACACATACACACCTGAATGCTTTCACATATGCAAGGTTTATCCTATTTCAATCAAACACTTGTGGGTTCTCCCCTTCTTTATCTAAGTGAGAAACACACTCAAGCAATCACACTCAACTGGTCTGAGAACATCTCATTTGCATGGGTTTGGCGCTTTATTTGTGGATGTGAGCTGCTAAACTGAGCCATGAGGCACAAAAGGCCAGAACTTGTACCATGTGTTCTGGATATTTAACCCGACAAACAAAGCAGAAGCAGAAATAAACACAGGATTTGATGAAAAATGTTTTAAACTAGTTACTAAATATTACCAAATCCTGTTCTCTTTGCTTAGGCGATTTCTACCAACACTTGTTTGTTTACATTTCTTCCCGTCGCCGAATTTCCCACCAATAATTGAAAGAGTTTTCTTTCCTACACCCCTCGGCCAGGATTTATCTTTTTTAGAAAAAGAATCAGTTTCACTCTGATTCAGATTCTGAACATGGACAGAAATACACACTCGCAAGCAAATGTCCTCTTCGCAAGTAATAATGATCCATTCTACATCTTTTCTTAAGGTAAAACAATACTACAGGATGATCATTTATATGGGAAATATCATAGTCATGGCATTTTTCTCTCAAGGAGTCCCTGGCCCTCAAGGACCCCCCGGCCGAGCTGGCGCCATCGGGCCTCAAGGTGTACCTGGACAGAAAGGAGACAGAGGATCACCGGGGCTGCCAGGTAGGAGCGTGTCTGTTATTGATATTACTGATATTACTGATTCTAGAACTATTTATCTTGACTCTATTTCTTGAAGTTTAGCTGAAAATATTAATACAGAGTGTTTAAAAAAAAAGAGTATGAACGAGGACGATGTTTGCTACGTTCCAGTGTATAAGGAGTTCAGGTGTTTACTGTAAAGTGTAACTGCATTTTTAATGTTTCAGGAGCATCGGGTTTAACTGGTGTTGAGGGTCCGAAGGGTTCCAGGGGTCCACCGGGAACCTGCGTGCCCAGCCAGGCCAGCTTCCTGTTCACCAAGCACAGTCAGACACAAGACATCCCCTACTGCCCGAATGGATCCAGAAATGTGTACACTGGGTACTCCCTGCTTTTTATCAACGGCAATAAACGGGGACACGGCCAAGATCTTGGTATGGCATACACGCACATACACATCAAGACATCCAAAACTACACAGTAGAGTATAACTGCGTGGGGATTTTATGTATTCTTATATTTTCTTTTCTTGGTAGTGCCAAAACATTTGCACCGTATAATAGCTATAGAACAGAAATCACTAACACAGCTGGTGTGGATTGAAACCCTAATTAAATGGAAGCATAATTGCCGGGTGCGACGCATAACAACAGCAAAAAACAGAAAAATGCTTTAGGAGTGCATCTGGTCTGAATTGGCCTTTAGAGATCGTCAGACCTTTTTGCGAGGTTATTAATTCGTGTCAATGCTAAAACATGCCAGGTGCAACTTTATTCATTCTGGGCTGGTTAATGCATTCCTCTCAGCGTTTCAGTGTTTATATGGATTTGTTTATTTGTTCGGGATGGCTCTATGTACATGTATTTATAAGTATAGCTGTTAATTAAAGCTGACCTATTGGAGTTCGAACATGAATAAAACTCCAGCTTTGAATAGCATTCATTTTTTTTCCTCTTTATGCTTTTCGACAGCTTTTGGGACACATCTCGGACACCTCACTGAAATTTTTCTCCCCTTTCTGTCTGTGTAACATGATGGGGATACACACATCTTTATCATTTGTGCTTGTTTGTACTCGTGTGTGTGTGTGTACTATACTGCATGAACATTTATGTATACGTGTGTGTGTGACACCAAGGTTCTATGGGGAGCTGTCTACAGATGTTCTCCACCATGCCATTCCTTTTCTGTAATATGGATGAAACGTGTCGTTATGCCTCCCGAAACGACTACTCCTACTGGCTGTCCACTGACACACACATGCCCAGTGACCTGCCCTTAAGCTCAGGTGATTCACTGGCGCAGTACGTCAGCAGGTACGCTCAGAACACACATAGCATGTGACAAAAAGTAATTTAACTGTAAAGACCGATGATTTACTCAGTCACTCACCCAACACGCTCTCAAGCAAGCACTTACAAACTCAACAACTCACTTACTGATTCACTCACTCACCCAATTCTCTCACTCACTCACTCACCCACTCACCCAAACAAATACACTTAGTCACTGACTACACACTTACACTCTCACTCATTCACATTCATTCTCTCACTCAGACACTCACTCACTCACTCAGTTGCAGGATTACTGATTCATGCACTCACTCATTCACTGACTCACCCAAACTAGGTCTCAAACAAACATTCACTTACTAACTCACCTAAACTAGCACAAGAACAAGCACACACTCACTCATTCACTCACTCACACACGCACGCACTCACTCACTCACGCACTCACTCACTCACTCACTCACTCACACACGCACACACTCACTCAAGCACTCACTCACGCACTCACATGCACTCACACACTCACGCACTCACACACTCACTCATTCACTCACTCACTCACGCACTCACTCATTCACGCACTCACTCACACACTCACGCACTCACGCACTCACGCACTCACACACGCACACACTCACTCACTCACTCACTCACACACTCATTCACTCACTCACTCACTCACTCACCCACTCACACATGCACGCACTCACTCATGCACTCACTCACTCAAGCACTCACTCAAGTTGCCAATTCACATCCACTAGTTAGTTTGTGACTAGGCTGTGACTGAAAATAATAACACTATTCTGGTAATGCTATCCAGTGGTTAACTTCTCCCTCTCTCTCTCTCTCTCTCTCTCTCTCAATTCAATTCAATTCAATTTAAAGAGCTTTATTAGCATGACCATAAATGTGTACAGTATTGCTAAAGCATTGAAAAGAGACGGTCTCCGTCGACTTTCAGAAGTGCGTGCTTCCACTATGAGAGCGACGGAGCAAGAGGAAACACAGCGCGTGTGGCCGAGACTTCAAAGCGCGCGATGCGAAGCGGGTCATGACACCAGTCCTCAGGCAAATATGCCCAGCCACCTCAGGATGACTGAAAAGTGTCTAATCCAGCAGTTAACTTTTTTCATATTCTCTGAAATTATTTTCAAATCTGTAGCCCTATATAAGAAATGTGGTTTTTTTCCATTAAGGACAACATTGACCAGAACAAGTTATCTTCTGAAAGATTTTGTGAAGTTTAATTCAAAAGTTCAAAATGCTCAGTTTAATCTAGGCCTAGGGGCCACAATGTTCTTTACGGCCAGTAAAGCTCATTGATCAGATCACCCTGACTGTGTTGTACATTTGTATAATCCCCCCCCAACATGCGCATACTAAGGTGACCTCTTTTTTGAAGACCAAATTATGGTCACCCTAATTTTATGTTAAATGTGGGAGGGTCCAAATGAATAATTATGAAATGTGAGGGAGCACATGCTGTTTGTTCACTAATGTTCTCTAACCAACCTCTGAGGGCTTCACAGAGCAGCTGAATTTATACTGAGAATACATTACATACAGGTGGATTCTATTTACTAATTAGGTTACTTTTGAAGGCAATTGGTTGCACTGGATTTTATTTAGGGGTATCAGAGTACAGGGGGCTGAATACAAATGCATGCCACACT
>JAQMYM010014208.1:0-23394 GCA_030014255.1 Parauchenoglanis ngamensis | reverse complement strand
GTGAATGCGAGCGTGTGTGGTTGTTTGTCTGTGTTGGCCCTGTGGTGGACTGGCGACCTGCCCAGGGTGTACCCCTGGCCCGAGGGGGCCCCTGACCCTCTCGCCCGAGGATGCTGGGATTGGCTCCAGCTTCCCCGCCACCCAGACGGATGAAGCGGTGTAGATAATGGATGGATGGATAGATGGATAAGAACAGTGTTTGTGTCTACATTAGTTTCAGCCAATCAACACAATAGGGCCCACTCCTTTTGGTGGACATACCATTGATTTAATAATGATATTTGGCATGACTATAGAAACATACACTAGCACAGTCTAAAATTATCTCTGATCAATACCTCACTTCATTTAGACTTCTCTGTGCATAAAAAATGTCTAGAGTTCCATAAAATGTCTAGGGCTGTTTGTTTTTTTGCTTATATATGCTAACTCTGAGGAGGATTATAAAATAGGTCCAACTCTGTCAAGGATATCTTTATAGCTTTGTATGAAAGCACGCACTTGCATCCTTTTATTCTCAGTGTTCTGTGACAAACAAATATTAAGTGAAGAATATTGACATTGCTGATTATAACAAGGCAGTACTCATGTCTCAATACATATCAGCCAAATTATCCATGACTGGGACAGATTGGTTTTTATAAGAGCCTGGAAGTGCACATCTATACTCTTTCAAATGAAGGACACCATTGGAGTGAAATTATTGTGTTAGACAAGCTTTTGTTAGAAACCAGTTTATTGCTTGATATCATGAAAGCAACACTAATTGTGCCTTTGTTTGTTCACTGGGAATATTTTCAATCATGCATATTTTCTATCTCTGTATATTTCAGCTGAAAAGTTAATGTGCCTTTAGATGTACTTAAGACTCTCATTTGCACCTCATGTACATAACATTTTCAGGACAGCCTTTTTCATCTCAGCTTATTTGAGCTAACAAATATGATGTGGTTACATGAATAATAAGCTTGTTCCTGTTTTCTCTCTTCTAGGCTGGACTACTGTAATACCTTGCTGTCTGGGAGAACCAGTAGGTGCAGCTAGTCCAGAACGCAGCAGCTTAGAGAATAAAAGTACATTCCAGGCTCCTATAGAACGTGCCCATCCCAGTCATAGGTGATTCTGTAGCTTTGTGTGAAAAAGAATCTTGAAATTCCTGCTCATGAAAAGCCAGTAACTGAAACAAAAACCACACACTGACATGTAACTGGATGAATGACTGGGGTGGAAGAATTTTATATTTATATAGTGCTTTTTACTATTATGAAAATAGTCATTTTATTACAATCTTAGTCATGCAGCTAGTTTTGTTCTGCAGCACAATCTTCTTGACTTCTTAGAAATTATTGGCTTAGGGCAAAATATATTAAAAGATTAAGGCCATCAGGATGCATTTGGGGTGAAAGTATTGCATTACACAATAAATATTCAAGTTTGGAAGCTGACAAAATAATTTAAATTAAATGGTTTAGGGGAAGGCTACAAAAAGCTATCTCAGAGGTTTAAACTGTCAGTTTCAACTGTAAGTAATGTAATCAGGCACAGTTGCTGTTAAACCCAGGTCTGGCAGGCCAAGAAAAATACAGGTGCGGCATATGCAGAGGATTGTGAGAATGGTTATAGGCAACCCACAGATCACCTCCAAAGACCTGCAAGAACATCTGGCTGCAGATGGTGTATCTGTACTTGGATGATTTGAGGCAGGCTGTCCATGCTCAAATTTCACTAATCTGGAGAGATTTCGTATGGCAGAATGGTCTAAAATACCTCCACCCAGAATCCAGCCACTCATCAAAGGCTATAGGAGGTGTCTAGAAGCTGTTATATTTGCAAAAGGAGGCTCAACTAAGTATTGATGTAATATCTCTGTTGGGGTGCCTAAATTTATGTGCCTGTCTAATTTTTTTATGATGCATATTGCATATTTTTTGTTAATCCAATAAACTTAATGTCACTGCTGAAATACTACTGTTTCCATAAGGCATGACATATATTAAAAGGAAGTTGCTACCTTGAAAGCTCAGCCAATGATAAACAAAAATCCAAAGAATTAAGAGGGGTTCCCAAACCTTTTCATATGACTGTATATGTGAGTATATTATTTTTCTATATGGGACTACAAATAAAGTATCAAGCCTGGATTATCACTGAGCATCAGCACTGAATGAAGTGAAGGGTGATGTTCAGAATTTACCTAAAAACATTAGACATTCACAACTGCCAAGGTACAACCTGCACCATTAATCTGAATTACAGATGCTTTACAACTAAAGCGTCTCCTGTAAATTAAACTACACTTGGACAAAGTTGTAGTTTACTCTGTTTACAAGCAACTTGGATTTAACCCACAAAGCAAGTAACTTTAAATGAAGCTAACCCTCCTGAAACACAGCTACATATATACACAATCCTCATACACTTACATAGCTGAAGAGTTTGAGGATACATCATGATTTTTTAAATAAGGACACTTTAGGCATATAACCAGAGCCAGGTTCTTTTTTTTTTTCACTTTTTACTAATGAAATGGGCCTGGCCACAAAAAAAAAGGAGTCTTCTCAATCATTTTCTCTAATTATGATTCAGGCCAATCCTACAGAAATTGCAGACTTTCTCTCACATCTAACTGTTTCAAGAGAACAAGTTGTAATTGTTGGAGACTACAATATTTATTATCTACAGGAACAGTTTCAGTCAAACATAACATAAAAGGACTGACTGCTTTTGGTGGAAACACCATTAATTTAATAGTGATCATAAATATAGAAAACATAAATATAAAAAAAACATACTCAGACTAATTCAGTCTAAAACTGATCAATACCTCATTTTGTTTTTTCATAATATATGCACCTATGTATATTGCAGCACATGTACAATCATGTCACATATTGTACCCAGCTTTATTTAAATCTTTCAGTCAACGCTTAGGCCTCATCACAGGACTGAAAAAGCACTGGTTAATGAAGTAAATGACAGGATCAGGCTTTTAATGTGGTAGATCATGATATTCTTCTACAAAGAATGACCATGACGAGTTTAAGGATGGCTCTTGTCATTGTCATCAGTTTTTTAAAAATAATATTGACTTCTCTATGCATACAATTTCTAGGGCTGTTTGTGTTTTTGCCTGTATATGCAACCTCTGGGTAGAATTATAGAATGGGTCCAGCTCTGTCAGAGGTATCTCTATAGCTTTGCGTGAGAGTTCCTAGTTGCAAAATGCACTGGCAGCCTTTCATGCTCACTGTTCTGTGACAAAAAAAAAAACTTTAAGTAAAGAATCTTGAAATTCCTGCTCATGATAAGGCATTAACTCATGCATTAAAATTTCACTGCATGACTCATGCATTTTACAAGAGCTTGAAAATGTACGGTATATCTATTTTCTTTCAAGAGAAAGATTCAGGCAGCTTTGGTTTAAGATTTTATAGTTTATTTTGGATACAAACAACATAATACACCATTTGTGCCATGCATTATTCACTGGAACAAAAAAAGTTAATATTTAAATATATAGTCTATACATGTTATAGTACGGCTGTAACATAACGAAATGTGGAAAAAGTGATGCGCTGTGAATACTTTCCGGATGCACTGTACACTCATTCAGACAACTGCTCCTTGGGAAGCAATAGTTTGCCCACTCCAGTGCCTTCTATTGCTAATCTTTATTATTGTTGAGGTTTATTTCCTGGTTTTGACCGTGTTTTTGCTCTCCTGGTTATTGCTTGCCTGTGTTTGCATTGCCTCACACAACAAGTTTGTGAATCTATTTTTAAGCCTGCCTGCCATTTTTGTGCCTTTTGCCTAGTGTGTGTAACAATAAACTGTGTTTCAACTGCACTCTGAGTCCACGTTGTCCTGACAATAGGTTGTAGTGGTAATATGGTCCAGGTGTGTGTAATCAGTAATCAGGTGACTTGGAGTGCATCAGAGTGTGTGCTACCAAGAAACCACAAAACATAGAGCTTATTGACTGTTACAAAGCACAGACATTGGAGATTGCTTCTATAAATGTTAAAGTATCTCTTTACAGAAAACCACACTATCAATTATAACATTTTATTTGTTTGATTTGTTTATGTTTTTATATTATTTTTTAAAAATCTGCCTTGTGGTTTAGCTCACACCCAATTTGTGTTTAAAGATGCAGGCAAATACAGATATTTAGTATGTTAAACCCATACAGAAATATGTAGTTGCATTGCGTTATACCCCTGAGGTGTATAAACCCATCGATGATTTGTGTAAATTGTCCTCTAGCCAACAGTCTGTTTTCATTTCTGACCACATCATAATTTGTGGCCATTACTCCAAGAATAGGCTCCAGATCCATTATGAACATGACGAGGAAAAAGCGCTTAAGATGAATGGATAAGTAAATGAATGAAGGCACTTTGTTCTCATAATTCATAAAGTTTATTTATTCTACTTCCACATACTCAATATGCTTTACATGGAAGAGGTCTCCAAGGATCATGCATGTACACAAAATAACTCGAATATATATATATATGGGTTTAGGTCACTGGGTGGGGTAAGTTTGTGTGTTGGTAGGGACTTCATTTTCATTGGTTTAGGAAGCGTAGGAGGAGGGCTTGGCTTTGGTGATACAGGCGGCGGAACTTTTGTGACCTTTTATAAACAGACAAAAACATCAGAGAAAAAATTGTGTGTACATATAAGGTATATAATTTAATTTGTGAGTTGAACAAATTTACTATGATCTAATTTCTGTACTTTCAACACTTGTTTAGCAATTTTTCAAGAATTATCATCCATGTTAATTTATCAATACCTGTGCTGTGATGGTTCTCTGGTCCTGGAAGTGGGACTCTTTTGGTTGGAGTGCGAGGCTCGGGCTTCTTGAGGCCCAGAGTAGGTTTGAAAACTGTTTGGCCAATTTCCACTGGTTCATCTGTAATTCTCTGAGATTTGGTAACTCCACCTTGTTGAGTGCCATCTTTCTGTGCAATAGGGTTCTCAGGGTCACTTTGGGGGCTGCTGATGGTGCGATGGTGACTCTGGATCTGTTCGTCTGAACTCAGGGTATCACGGTTTTGTCTGAGGATGTCCAGGCTTGCCTGGAGAACAGGGCAAATATGCAAATTTGGACAAATTTATTTTCATAACCTTAAGGAGACAGAGGAATGTACAACAATTTAACTTACTCATTATGAGTATAAACAATATGTTAGCAAAAATATGAGAAAATGTGACAGGAACTTGAACATATGTTTGAAACAATAATCTGTATGTTATCTGTTCATTCCAAATAATGTCTACATATTCAGTTACATCTAATGGTAGGGTGCTTTATTTTATAAGAAATGGTGTTACCTGTAAGTAATTCCTGCTAGCACCTTTGGCTCTGCCTCTTAATGTGGACATTTCTATCATGGCAACGATGTCTCGAACACATGGCATGGAGGAGCAAGAGCGCTTTGGCAGTATTGGGGAGCATGTCTTCCTGCTAGGTCGTGTTGTGGCAAAGGACTGGCTATGGTTTACTCCTCTAACATCCAAAGAGGATGCACTATGATTGGCTCCACCCACCATGGTATGCTTCATGGATGAGTCAGGGAAGGGTAGGTCTTTCTGTCTAGGTAAAGGAGGTGTGCCATCTTCATCTTCCTCAACAGCACTTCCTTGGGTAAGGCAGAGCAACGGCACTGGGCGGGCTTGAGAATTCAAGTGAGGGGAGGAGCTTTTGACTTCAGCAGGTGTATATGGTGGCATGTGGGTTGGACTGTTGCATGATGCAGGCTTTTTTAGAGGAGGTGGAGTATGCTGTAGAGAGCCATGTCCTTCCATTCCTTGACATGTCTTTAAAGAAGGGGTGGATTCTAGAGCAACTTGGTGTTTCAAAATTGTGTCTTTGTCTGACTGCCCTTCCTTACTGTGAGTGTCCTCCTCTTTTGGAGTCTCTACCAAATGGTTAACAGCTAACATTAACTTCTTCTTATGACTTGCAGTGGAAAGGAATTAATGAAAAATACTTTATTGTTATTGTTACACTATTTATATTGTTAAACACAATACCTCAGTGGATTTCAAATAAAGCCGTCAAGATGTCATTGATGTGTGGAATTTCAGCTCTAAGGTCTTTAAAGGGGTTTAACAAAAATGTTATGTTGCATTAACCATTGAGGAATTCCAGACCTTTTTACACGGTCCCTTCATTTTCACAGGCTCAAAAGTCATTGGATATACACATATAATTATAAATATAAGCACAATTTTTAATACTTGGATGCAAATAATTTGCAACCAGTGAGTGCCTGAAGTCTGAAACCAATGTTTATTACCAGTTACTGAGTTTTCTCCCTTAAGGTCCCATCAGTTTTGCAGCATGTGACTGAATGTGAGCAGAAAGTATAGCTCTATGGATTTCAGAATTCTGTTCCATCAGCAGTCACATCATCAATAAACACCAGTGCCCCAGTTCCATTGGCAGCCACATATGCCCATGTCTACCATGTTTGTCAGATGATGTGGTATACTTTGGATCATGAGCCCTTCCTTTCTTTCTCCATTCCCTTCTATTCCTTTTTATTCTGATACAAGTTAATCTTGGTTTCTTCTGTCAAAAGAATCTTGTTTCAGAACTGGGCAGGCTTTCTAGCAAAGTGTAATCTGACCTTTCTGTCCTTGTATGTTACCAATGTTCTTGTGGTAAATCAGTCAGTTAGTCAGTTGTGCAATTACTTCTGAGCCTGTGTAAATGGAGGGACTGTTTAATAAATGTCTGCAATTCCTCATTGATTAATGCAAAAATTTTTGTTAAACCACTTGAATTAAAGCTGAAATTCTAAAATTCAATGACATCTTGATAGCTTTAATTGAAATGCATTGTGGTGGTGTACAGAGGCAAAAATATGAAAACTGCATCATTGTCCAAATACTTATGGAGCTAACTGTTCAATTAAAGTGTATTAATGCTGAAAAAAGTTTGTACACTATATAGACAAAAGTATTGGAATGCCTGACCATTACACCAGTGACATTGTATTCAAATACATAAACTCATAATATGGAGTTGGTCCCCCCTTAGCAGTTATAACAGCTTCCACTCTTCTTGGAAGGCTTGCCACAAGATTTTGGTGTTTTTATGGAAATTTTTTCCCATTCATTCTGTAGAGCATTTATCAGGTCAGGCAATGATCTTCGATGACAAGGCCTGGCTTGCAAGCTCCGTTCCAGTTCATCCCAAAGGTGTTCGATGGGCTTGAGGTCAGGAGTCTGTGCAGGCCAGTCAATTTCTTCCTCACCGAACTCATCCAACCATGTCTTTATGGACCTTGCTTTGTGCACTGGGGCACAGTCATGCTGGAATAGAAAAGGGCCTTCACCAAACTGTGTCCACAAAGTTGTAAGCATAGCGTTGTCCTAAATGGCTTAATATGCTGAAGCATTAAAATTGCCCTTCACTGGATGTAAGGGGCATAGCCCAAACCCTGAAAAACAGCCCCACACCATTATCCCTCCCCTCCACCAAACTTCACAGTTGGCAGGCAGGTAACATTCTCCCGGCATCCTCCAAACCCAGTCTCGCTCATCTGACTGCCAAACAGAGACGCGTGATTCATCACTCCATGGAACATGTTTCCCCTGCTCCACAGTCCAGTGGCAGTGTGCATTACACCACTCCATCTGATGCTTGGCATTGGACTTGGTGATGCGATGCTTGCATGCAGCGGCTCAGCCGTGGAAACCCATTCCATAAAGCTCCCGCTGCACAGTTTTTGTGCTTTCATTAATGCCAGTGGAAGTTTGGAACTCTTCAGCTATGGAATCAGCAGAATGTTGGCAATCTTTACGCACCATGGACCTTAAGTCATTGACCCCGCTCTGTGACTTTACATGGTTATCCTCTTCGTGGCTGAGTTGCTGTCGTTCCTAAATGCTTAGACTTGCCAATAACACCACTTACATTTGGAATATCCAGCAGGGATGAAATTTCACAAAATGTCTTATTGCAAAAGTGGTATCCTATCACGGTACCACGCTTGAGGTCACAGAGTCCTTTAGAATGACCCATTTTGTTTCACAAATTTTTGTAAATGGAGACTGAATGGCTAGGTGCTTCATTTTATACACCTGTGGCAATGGGTCTGATTGAAACACCTGAATTCAATAATTTAGAGGCGTGTCCCAGTACTTTTGTCCATATAGTGTATCAGGTCTGTCTTTAGTGCACTGACATTCACTTTGTGTTGGAATTCTATTTACTTATGTCAGAACTTGATTGGCTCTTGGCCTCTTTTGATTATGTCTTATTTAAACAAGCCATTGGCCTTGTCCCAGATCAGTTAGTGAGAGGTTTAATGCACTGTCTGCTTCTTGTTTCAATCTCCTGTCATTCTGCATCACAACTGATAAGTCAGAATTTTTGTTTATGTCAGGCAGCATATGGAGGATAAGCAGACATCCCACCTCTTCCGTAAGTTCAGTCTCTCCCACATATTGATAGCAATTCACTGATCCTGGCAGATTATATATAATATCATGGAAATATTTTGTTTTTTAGAGCAACAGCATGTGTGACAGAGCAAAGATCCCAGAGCTTATCTTTGGAGAAGGACAGTGAGTGACTGACTAATGTAATGAGACAGTAACAGAAGAGCATCCTGATTGGTCTCTCTTTTTCTGCAAAGTAGATTTATCAGTTTTCTTTGTGGGAGGGCTTTACAGTTGTCCTCTCTCTATTATCAATCAGTTTAGTATATTGTCCAGCATTGCCATGGCAGACTGTTCCTACAGTGAGATATGGAGGTGCATCATGACAGTATGGGGGTTTTTTGGGGGAGGAAGGTCTCGAGACTTGAAAAAAGATCATGAAAGATCGTGAAAAAAGAAGAGTATCACTCAATTCTTCAACACCACACACTTCCATCTATTTTACATATTATTGGACAAAATTTCATTCTTCAACAGGATAATGATCCTAAGCATTATTCAAAATTGTACCAAAATTACATCCAGTCCAAAGAAAAGCAAAAACTTTTGAAAATTATTTTTGGCCTCCCCAGTCTCCAGATCCTTCTCCCACTGAGCTGGCATGGGACGAGCTGGAATGACAGGTTTGAAATGAATATCCAGCAAATGAGACAGAGCTGTTTGCATGCTTGAATGCTGTTCATTCAACATTTAAACAGAGCTGTTTGCATGCTTTGGCTGGGAGGGTTTGGAAAGACGTTATTTCCAAAAATTGCTCTCCAGGGGTGGGTCTAAACTTGGCCCGTAGTGTACATATATACAGCTCTGTAAAAAAAAAAGAGAGACCACTGCAAAATTATCAGTTTTTCTGGTACTATTTATAGGTATGTGTTTGAGGAACATTTATGGTTGAATCCATAAACTACTGACAACATTTCTGCCAAGTTCCACATAAATATATTGTCATTTAGACCATTTAATTGAAAAAAATGACAACCGGTCAAAATATCAAAAAAGATGCAGTGTTTTCATACCTTGAATAAATGCATAGAAATCACATTCTAGATGTTTTCAGTGGGGTTCAGGTCTAGAGATTGGGCTAGCCATGACAGGGTATTGATCTTATGGTCCTCCATCCACACACATTGATTGACCAGGCTGTGTGGCATGGAGCATTGTCCTTCTGGAAAATCCAATCCTCAGAGTTAGGGAACATTGTCAGAGCATAAGAAAGCCATTTTTGTTTCAGGATAACCTTGTGCATGACTTGACTCATGCATTCTTCACAAACATAAATCTGCCTCACTCCAGCCACCCTCAGATCATCACCAATCCTCCACCAAATTTCACAGTGAATGTTAGACACTGTGGCTTCTAGGCTTCTCCAGGTCTCTGTTTAACCAGTAGACAACCTGGTGAAGGGAAAAGCTAAAGATTGGACTCATCAGAGAAGATGAATTAGATTGAATTAATTAAATGAACTCCAGTTCTGTACAGTCCAATTCTTATGGTCTTCAGCAAACCTCAGCCTGGTTTGTCTTCTTGTTCTTATTCTTATGAACTACTGTCTTTGAAATTTTGAGGATGGAAGCAGCCTGACTCTGCCAGCAAAGCCATATTTGAAACCTTCTTTTTCTAACTAAAAACTTCTAACTTTCTTTTTATCTCTTTTGGAATGATTAATACATATTTTGTATTCCAATTATATTTAAGGAACTACTAGTACTGTTTATGCCATCCAAACTGATCCTATTGCAAGAGATTAGTGATGACCACAGCAGTGGTTTTTAAACTTTTCCTTGTTAAATAAGATTCGGTTCAGGTGATCATCTAATCAGTACCTCATTAAGTAAAATGAGCTGTGCTTGTGTTGGAATTCCACCACAGGCACTGGAATGAAATGGCTCCCATACAGAAATGCTGATTTAAGAAAAAAAATTAAAGCGGTCTCTCAATTTTTTCTAGAGCAGGTGTGTGTGTGTGTATGTATGAAATCAAGAGCTTCAATTAATTTGTGTTCACATCAGAATTGGGGGAGGGAGGGGGGGGGTCTCAATGACTTTGACCATGGCATGGTTTTGGTATTTCTTTCTGGTTTGAGTATTTTAGAAACTGCTGATCTCCTGAGATTTTCACACACAACAGACTCTAGAGTTAGCAGAGAATGTCTATACTAGTTGTAGCTGTCAGGAAGTTTACAATAATTCAAATAATCTCTCTTAATAATACACAAATTGTTGACCCTTATGGAGAATGGACAACAAAAGCAGAATACAGTTTACAGAAGTTACAGAGGACACAAGCTCACCCAAAATGGACAGATGAAGATTGGAAAAAGACCAAGCAATGTTTTCCCATTTTTTCAGCTGTCCATTTTCAGTATAATTTTATGCACTGTGCTTCTGCCACCTTATTGGCTGAATGAATACTGGCATGAAACAGCAGGACCTCCTTTTAAATTAAATGATTTATCAACCTAAAACAGTATAATGATTGAGAAGTGCGTATTATTAAATGTTTACTGAATTGAGATATGCTAGAAATTATTTTCTGGAATATTAATTAATTTAATTGCAAAGGGCCAGAATCTTTATCACGCTAATTAGGCACTTGTAGCACACCATATATTTGCTTTTATAGTTAATAACTGAGCTATATATATGACTCTTTTATCTACAGGGTTAACGAGTCACTCTCTCAGTAAAAATTATTAATAGTAGGTTTCTTTATTTAATTGCTATTCTGTTTTGTGTGCAAAAAAACTGATAACCAGTATGTATGTATATACATAGCGAACAAGATCACTGGGTAGAACCCCACTTTTGCTCTCAGAACAGCCTCAGTTCTTCATTGAATAGATTCAAAAAAGTGTTGGAAACATTTTAGATTCTAGCCCATGTTGACATGACTGCATGACTGCAGACTCACAACTGCTGCAGACTTATCAGCTGAACATTTACACTGTGAATCTCCCATTATACTACATACCAAAAGGTGCTTTATTCACATCTGGTGAATAGGGAGGCCACTGAAGTACAATAAACTCATTGTCATGTTACTGAAACCAGTTTGAGATGACTTGTGCAACTTGGCACGTTATCATGTTAGAAGTAGCCATTATAATAAAAGCTGTGGCCATTATAAGATATGGGATGTACATGATTAGCAAAAGAAATCAAATTGCCTGTGGCATTCAATGTTAAAAGTACGACATATCAACGTCAATGCATTTGTTGAAGAATTGAGGCAGTTGTGTGAGGAAAAGAGGCACCCTACTTAGTATGATTTTCCTTTGTATATATGTGTGTGTGGGTGTGTGTGTGTGCGTATATATGGTCAAAAGTATGTGGGCACCTGACCATCACATCTGTTTGTGGGCCTTCCTTAAACTGTTGCCACAAAGTTGGAAGCACAAATTGTACAGGATGCCTCTGTATGCTGAAGCATTACAATTTGCCTTCACTGGAACTAAATGGACCAAACATGATCCATCATGACAATGCACATATGCACAAAGCAAGGTTCAGACATGGTGTGCCAAGGTTCATGCAAAAGAACTCGAGTGGCCTGCACAGAGCCATGATCTACATTGACTGCACCTCAGGTCTCCTCAAAATCAATGTCTGACCTCACTAATGCTCTTGAAGCTGAATGGGAAAATCCCCACTGGCAGGTTCCAAACTCTAGTTTAAAGCCTTTCCAAAAGATGTTACAATAACATCAAAGCCCCTGCTAAATCTGGAATGGGATGTTCGAAAAGTGCATGTTGTGTAATGGTCAGGGGTTCATAAACTTTTAGCAATGATGTGTGTATATATACACACAGAAACATACACATATACAGTGGATATAAAAAATCTACACACTGTTAAAATAAATTTTTTTGTGATAACCAACAAGTTGATAACCAACATAATTGTGCGCACCCTTTTATAATGGTACATGTGACTGCGCCCAGAATTAATTATTCAAAAAATGTGTAAAAGTAATTATCATGCACCTGTCATCAATGTACTGATTCTGATTAAGCCTAAATAAAAAATCAGCTGTTTCTGTTGGATTTTCTTGACATCTTTTTGGCTTCATCCATCTGAACCCATGGTCCACAAAGATCTTACAAAGCATGTACAAGATATCACTGTTGAAATGTCAAAAGGATTTCATTAACATAAGCTGTACCATGACACACTGTGAAGACAATCAACAAGTGAAGAAAACATGGTTTTAACATGGTTGTTTAGATTTTTTTATCCACTGTATATACATATCTCTTAACTCTCTTGCTGAAATAATGTCTATCAATAAATGTTTTAAGTTTGCTTTTGTTTGCAATGTTGATTATATTTCAAATAGAAAAAAATAATAAAATAACTGTGCCATTGCATATTACAATATAATAAATGGTATGTGGACATGCACCACATTAATCTTTTCTGGTTATGCACTATTTGATGACATCATAGCCGTCCTATGACCATGACGTCCACCACCTCGCCTTTGTGCAGTTCCACGTATTGCTCTGTTTTAGGAGGCAACATCAGAAGTCCGTTGGCACTGCGCATGCTCATAAGTCGACTACTCATTTGATTTCCTATCCAAAAGAGAAGCAGTATGTCAGACATGTCAAAAAGACAAAATACACACACATTACATATGCATTTTCTGTTACCTGTACTCTGTGCCCAAGGCAGGGGCTCTTGGTGATGCCATGTCAATATACAGCGGTGGTACTCTGGACGTGGGTCCAACTTAACATCACAGGAGAGCTGTGGAGAATATATGCTTATGACATCAAAGCACAAGAGAAATATGCCTTCAATAGCACATCTTCAAAAAGTCTTATCACTCTATTTTAAGACCGGTGCATACCCTGGCTTTGATTATTGTTGGCCTTGGGTCCAGAATACCTTGCATTTTTCTTAGTGCAGGGATAACAAAGAGATTACAGGTGACAACTGCTGACACAGGGTTACCTGAGAAAAAAGAGAGGAGTAAGAGACAGAAAGAACAATAATGAAAAAGTGAAGAAAAATTAAAGGTGACATTAAAGGGAAGACTTAACCACAATCACTGGTTTTCTTTTGTGGTGGTGGGGGTATTGTGGGTATTAAGCAGTAATCTGATGGAAGGAGAATGACTTGGGCAGGGACAGGAATGGCAATTCCTGCATCAGACAAGATTTATAATAAACTATGGAAGTACTGGCCCCCTTGGTAAAGATGTAAAAATGCAAGCTTTTTGTGATTAATTAGGGTAATCTCATGCTACAAATATGAGTAAAATCTACAATTTAATTATAGTTAAATATATAGATACCATGCAAAAGTGCCTTAAAAGTCATCAGATTAGTTTTGATTACAAAAATCCACTTTACAGTTTGCTGTAACCATTGTTTTTATTGCAAACTAATATGCTCTTAAAGTAATTCTTTAAATTGTGATTTTTAAATTTACTATTTGTCAGATCAACACCAATCCAGACAAATCTGACCTTTTAAGGGGGTTCAATACCTGGCAAGGCACTATACAGTAGATAGATAGACAGACAGACAGTCAGTCAGAACCACACATCACAATTACAAGCAACAATCTGTAGAGTCCAAGCACTCCATGCAAATAGCTCCCCCATCATGCCAAGATACAAGAAGCAATAAAGAGAACATAGATGCTGTGTGTTAAAGTATGCTGTGTGAAATGCCTGCTGAAATCTGATTGGCTGAAGGTGGCCATGTTTTTTAAGTAATTCAGTGGTAAATAAAAATCCAGTTACAGATTAGGAATTCAATCCAGCACACCAAATTTTGGCTCAATTGGACTTGTGGTTCCTAAGAGACAGCTATTAGGACAGGCCTTTGTAGACATCCTAAGATCCTTGTACTGAACATGTCTGGGTTCGATTCCATGTCAACAACCATGAATTACAGATATTTAAGTAATCCAGCTCCTCCTCCTAATCATCTATTGATGTATTATGGTCACATTGTTTACAAATCTCCATGTTTTTGATCATTATTAATTTGATCATCATTATACTCTGCTGAGTAGTTTGTTACTTGAAGTGTTAAGGTAGGCCAAAAGTCCTAGGACTAGCTAACAAAATTATATATCCCATATTATGCAAATTATCACAAATTCAAATAGGCAATGAGATTACTCGACAAATTGTTGCCCCCCTAAAACCCACCTGATCTAATCAAACACTTCCCAACACCCACCATCATAAAGCCATCACTGCTTAACCATATTTTAATATGCTGCTATGACTTTTTTTTTACTTTGGTATTGTATAATATCATTCTTACTGCCACAGTTTTTTTCTATTGACCAGCTTGCACTTCCATCTTACCAACACTTGCTTGAACTTATTCTTGCATCGACTACTGTTCTGTTGTCTTGTCTAGCATGCACTGTGCAGTCTATTTACTGTCCTGAATATTTATTGATTTGTGAATTAATCATACAGATTTGAACTCATCTCACACTGTCATGTAATTTCACATTTTGTAATTCTGTGCACCATGATATTGCATTGTTAGATGTTGCATCATGGTAATGAAAAATTACATTTCATTCCAATATAGATAATTTATATACAGGAATGACAATAAAACCCACTTGATTTGACTTGACTAAAATATCTTCTTCTCAACAGATCATTAAGATCCCCACATTTGATCACTAACAAGACTACCAGCACTTGCCCCTTCCTACGAGCACTTGCCACCTGATTAGACTGGATAGAAAAAAAATACCCTAACAGCACTGCTTTTTTAAGCAGCCAAATCCTATCTACCTTTCAGCCCCTTTCCATAAGATAAATTTGTTGTGGCAATTGAACAAAAGTACACCTCAAGGACACAGGTCCACAGCATCACAGACCCATCATACTTCTTTTCATGCCAAACCCAACCACTGTTTTTTGTGGGAACTTCACGAGCAAGCCCCCAAAAACACTTTCTTAAATAAATCACCGCTACATGTGCTACATAAGAGCTACATGTGCTTTTGGTGACTAAGTAATCCATCTCCTCCTCCTTAGCATCTGTTGATGTATTGTGGTCACACTGTTTACAGATCTCCATGTTTTGTGATTGCGGTGAAAAAGATTAAATAGTCCTACAATGAAGTGTTAAATCTAACTCGTTAAAAGTATTAATAGTAATGAAAGTTGGACAGAGTATAAAACACTGTTTGTTTGTTTTACTCTTTTGTATTAATCAGTGCTAAATCACATTCAATTTGAGCAGAAGATTAATAATGTGGGACTAGGCATATTCTTCTATGGAGTTCCTGTACTAGAAGATTTGTTTCAATGCTATTATATTTTATTGCAATTTATGAGCCAGTTAATAATAGGTAGTTAAGGCCCTGTGCTAATGGAGGGGGTGTGTGAAATAGAAGAGTCAAGAACACTGACCCTCTTCATCACTCTTCCTTATAAGTCCAAGAAGTACACATCCACCTTTGAGTTGAGTTGCGCATTGGATTTCTAACCACCTGGATCTCACAACTTCAAAGCTGTGTTTCTGAATCTAAATCTGGCTGATGCTGTAATAATGTCAGTTTGCTGCAATGCAAAGATGCATGAAAACTACAGACCTTCAGTGCAATCACCACTGAAACATTGTGCACATTAAGCAAGATTTCTTTACAAATGAGCTCAACTATGGCTAGAGGCTGGACCTTCCTCTGCAATCTCCACACAAGCATACTCAACACCACCCGTAGAAGTTTAGCTCAATCCCTGCTAAAAAAGTGCAATACTAAAACAACAGAACTCTGTTCAATTGCCTATGACTGCAATGGCTGACTACACTGAAGCTGGACCAACCACATAGACACCATTGGATGTAATTAAAAAACTTCTCTTTGTACCTCCTTCAATGTTGGCAAGGAAATATAGTGATAATTAATCCATTAAGTAGATCCACTCTTTTGCCCATGTCACATAATATTATGTCTCGATGTATGTCTGAGATTTAGCTTCATTCTGGTTGTTGTCCAGTTGTCTTATGTACCAATTATATTGTCAACCTCTACATATACACTGCTCAAAAAAATGAAGGGAACACTTACTCATCACAGTATAACACCAAGTCAATTAAACCTCTGGGATACTGATCTGTCTAGTTAAGAATCATAAGTGATTGTGAATCAATTTCACCTGCTTTGTTGCAAATGAAAGCAACAACAGGTGGACAGGATGGGCAACATCAAGACAAAGCCCAAAAAGGGAGTGGTTTTGCACATGGTGACCACGGACCATTTCTTTTTCCTTTTGCGAGGAGGAACAGGAGGAGCACTGCCAGAGCTCTAGAAAATGACATCCAACAGGCCACTCGTGTGCATGTTTCTGGCCAAACCGTCAGAAACAGACCCCATGAAGGTGGCATGTGGGTCTGACATCCTCTAGTGGGACCTGTGCAATTAGACATTCAGCTTTCAGCTGTTTCTGCTGGCTAGCCTGAACATGATGCAGAGGCAAAAAGAGGAGCCAAGTGCACGTCTCCCCCAGCCAGTACAAATTCTCTCCTATGCCAAGACTCCTGCAGTGCCTCCTTTGACAACACACAGTACCTGGGCATCCAAGAACCTCAAGCCAAACTGAGGATCTTGGAGGAGCAGTGGGCCTAGAGACATGCTGCATGGGTGAGTGATAAAGCAATCAGATGCAGACTCACTGGAAGCTGTAGTCGCAAACCTGCACACAGGCAGTTTAGGCTATAGGGTCATCTTTCCACTCATGGGCAGAGAGCTGGGACACAATGGAGTAGATATTGCAGTGCTCAGTGTAATATGCTTCGCAAAAGTAGGTCAAATGAAGCAACCCAGAGCCGGCTACACATTCTTCTGGAATGGCAAACCCAAATAAGATGAGAAGGAAGCCAGTGTAGGCTTTGCAATCAAGAACAAGTTGGTAAGTACATTAACTAATCTGTTGAAGGGGATCAATAACTATTAATGGTACTGAGGCTCCCACTAAAAGACAAAACTCAAGCAACCAATGACCAACCAGGAGGAAATCAAGGAGAAGTTGTTCTGAGATCTTCATGCCCAGATGACAAAATATGGTACAGGCTGAAAAACTGACCATACTAGGTTATTTTTATTCCAGGGTGGGCATGGATTACACAACCTGGTAAAGGGTCATTGGCAGAATTCGACCTGGGACATGGTCTACACAACACAACAGTAATGGCCTCCCTTCTCCTGCAGTTCTGCTCTGAACAAGAGTTCTTTATGTTATTATCAGCCATGTCATAAAACAAACACAAACTTTTGCTTACCAAGCCATAACAGGACATCTTAGATGCACCCAATGTCAGGTCACTGGCACCTCACTAACTATGTCATCATCAGATGGAAGGACAGACAGGACCTATGGGTTACCACAATGTGCGCAGACAATATTTGCCGCTGACTGCTAGACAGGCCACAGACTTGTTATCGTCGAGATGCAGCTGAAGGTCCAATAAAAGAGACACCCTTAGGGAAAGTGGAGCTGGGCATGCTTTCAAGATACTGCTTACACCGCAGCCCTCAAACACTCATTTCAGCCAGGTGCAAACACTACAACTTGTTTGACACAAATGAGGGAGTTGTCATGAACCTTTTTGAGGAGAACGGAACAAATAAAGTAAATAAAGCTGCATACACAAACATTTGCTGTAGAGTCCAGCAGGAACTGTGCACAATGCAAGACATATGGCTCAGCTTATTCCAACAGCAAGGACATAAAGGGCTTTTATGAATCCATCAGGATGGTGTATGGCCCCCAACCAGTAGGATCCTCCCCACTTCTCAGTTCTGACAGGACCCAAACTGGACAGTTGAAGATTAGGGAAAAAAAACTCTGGTCTTTTTTTCAGTCTTCAGCTGTCCAATTTTGGAGAGTTTGTGCCCATGATAACCTCAGATTCCTGTTCTTGGTGACAGAAGCAGAACCAGATGTTGTCTTCTGCTATTGTAGCCCAATCACCTCAAGGCTCAATGTTTTCTGCATGCTGAGATACATTTCTGCTCACCACAGTTGTAGAGTGACTGAGTTACTATATACTTCTTGGCAGTTCAAAGCAATCTGGCCATTTTCCTCTGACATCTCTTAACAACGGCATTTCCACCCACGGAACAGTTCTTTGTTTTTCGTACCATTTTGTGTAAACTCTAGATATTGTTGTGTGAAAATCCCAGGAGATCAGCAGTTTATGAAATATTCAATCCAGTCCATCTGGCACTAACAACCATGTTACTGAGATCACAGTTTTCCCCATTCTGATGGTTGATGTGAACATTACCTTAAGCTTTTTACCTGTACCTGTATGATTTTATGCATTGTGCTGCTCAGATGACTGGCTGATTAGATAACTGCATAAATGCACAGGTGCAAAGGTTTTCCTATTAAAGTGGATGGTGAGTGTATGCATACTGAAATTAAAATGTCCTCTTACCAAATTAGATACTACTTTACTCAATACCAAAATTAAAATTTCCTTTTCCTTGTGGAACTCAAAGTGGCTGATTCACTGTATTCAGTGTACAGTTGCACAGTTGAACAGACAAGTGAAACAGTTGACCTTTAAATTTGAGAATATGTGGTGCATATTAAAAAGGTAACATTTAGGTGATGCATTTCAATCGAGTTAAAACAAAATAAATAATGTTATCATCAGCCATGTCAAAGTAATATTTTTCATTAGCAGAAAGTTTTCTTGTTCTCAGGTGTATAAAGTGTTCATAGGCCTATTTTATGTTTAGGCATATGTTGACTGCAAAAAAACGTAAATTTTCCTTGAGGGTGTAATTCTTTTATAGTGGAAAATTTGTTTGTTTTCTAGCAGAAGTAGTAATTTATATTATTAAATTAGTAATTTAAATTTGGCCACGGCCAAAATAGTTTATAAGAAATGTTTTTATCAACAAACAAAAAATTATTTTTAGCATTTTTTTCAAGACAGGAAATATTTTATCCAGACACAGGAAACTAGCCACAAGGACTCAGATTGCTGGCTCAAAAACTCCTTTGTTTTAAGTGCCACTGAAACCTCAGACAGTTTTCATAACCAGACACAACTGGAAGTCACCCACTTTAACAGCACCTCATCCCTGGTGTTTACATCCTGATAATCTACACAAAAAGGCAATTTACAACCCTGGAAAAGTTGCTGATGGTTGTAAAAGCCTTGCCAACAGACAGACATTTGAGACAATGGTTCATCACTGCTGACCATGAAATGACTCTGGATTCCTTTTGGTGAGATACCCACAAAAAATTCAAATAAAGATTTTATGAACCTTCCACCTAAGTAAACATTCTATGGGTTTTGAACTTAACTCAAGATTTTATGAACTTTCAATTAACCACAGTGAATGAGTGATTCAATTTTCAAAAATTTTTCCACTTCAACACTTTCAAACACTTTTCGGCTTAATCTGCAGTATGCAAGAACTCCCTCACACACACACTCTGAATAATTAAATGTGCATGAGTAGCTTCCTAAAAAAATCTGAACGCAATAAGAAATTTGGAGCTCTTTGTTCATGGAAATGTTTACAAAACTCCACTCTGCAAATGCTCCACTTACATGAAGATTCATCCTCCAGGAACCCTTCAGCCATGAGACTCTCCACAGCAGCGCATCCAACATCTAAACTTCAGAAGACATCTAAATACTTCAGCTGTCTAAATATTTCTGAACACTGCCATGAAACCATCTCCATGGCCAACCAAAAGCATCACAAGAACTCCTTCATGCAAAACAAATAAACTTCCATGCAGTCATTTTGATAAACCTAGGTGCATTCTTTTGATTTCCCTAGCTTGTCCTCTGCATAAGTTAATTACTCTGTGTTTAAGGCTACCGTCACTTTACTCGGTGGGTCTCAGGCATAGGTCTAACTGCTTAAGATAGTAATCCAATAGGACAGTAATATGTGCCTTGGTAAATTTCATGTACATAAATCTTCCTCATTTCACATTGTTTATTATTTGTATTTGTTAGTGTTTGTGTCTCAGGTGTCATAGTTTTAGAAATAAATAGATTTATGGCAGAAAAAGATTTGTGACTGTGTTTTTTTTTCTCATGATTTTGGTCCCTGAATTGCTTGCTTTAATTTAAGCTCTCAATTAATTTGGTGAATGGATTATTATTAAATTCCCTTTTATTGAGCTTTAATTCCTACACTGAAATTATACTAATATGAACAGTAAACTGCATCATTCCTAGGTACTATGACCAGAACCAAAATTACTAGCAGAAAATATACTCTGATATACAGTATATATTCATACACACACATACATACTCACACACACAATGAAGCCAGCCAACTACAACCTTTTGATGTGCTGTATCATGGGGCAGCATAATGCACTCAGAGAAATGCACTTTCTGCCCCTTTCACATACATGGGCTCAGAGATGCCCATTATTGGCTAGTGTTGCTGTGGTTCTTAGGGGACAGAGAGTATGCCATCACACCCAGAGAGTACAGACAAGTTTGCTGTATTGGTCTCCCAGCCACGGATGGCATTGTCGTGATTTGAACTTTCAAGACAATAGAGCAAATGCTTTACTGTTATGCCAGTCAGTCATATTTTTAAGATTTCACAATATGAAATTAAGTTCTTTACTACAGCTATTTTTTATAATCTGCTTTTAAACTCATCTTTACCAAGGGTGCCAAAAATTCTGTAGGTGATACTCATACATATATAAATATGTAATATTGGATAATTTTTGTAAATAAATAAATCACCAAGTATAATATTTTTGTCTCATTTGTTTAATTGTGCTCTTTGTATCTACTTTTAGGACTTTTATGAAAATCTGATGATTGTTTAGTTCATATTTATGCAGAAATATACAAACTTCTAAAGTGTTCACAAACTTTCAAGCACCTCTGTACATTTATAGGCTTAGAGGATAGAGGAATACATATTGTGAGCATCCAGAATTCAGTGGAGTGGGGAGTTAGAGTGTTCAAAGTGTGCAATCATTACCCTCAGGAACACCTTTGAACAAGGCTGTTTTAGGAAAGAAGAGGAGAAGAAAAAAGAGGAGAGAAGGAGGAAAGAGGAGAGGACAGTAAAATTCTAGATAGGCAGCAGCTTTAGATCATGTAGCTACAGTATACAGCATGGTAGGCATGGCTATTAAAACACCACAAACTAAAACAACAAAACCAACACCACTACAAAAAGTCACAGACTCATTAACTAAAGCTCAAAAGCTTCCCACTCAGTAAACAGAAAATAAAACATAACAAAACAAAGCTACTTTGTTTTTTTCTGTTGTGTTGGCCAGTAAAAAGGCTTCACCAAACAACAGCACATCATAATACCCCAATATGCCTCAAGCTACCTTCTCGAAAAAAGGTTCAACCTCAAATATGCCATTCAACTACAAATATGCCATTATAAGCAGCAAAAATTTCTTGTGCATGCCAATTTCCGTTTTTTTTTTTGCTTTTCAGATGTATATTTCCATCTTCTGAGCCAGGGGTGCAAAAGGGCAGTTCCTTACTTCTGCGAGGGGGAGAAGATACAGGTAGCCTGCTTGCCTCGCTGTCGCTCATGGGCACGGCCTCAAGGAGAGTCACCCCTGTGTCTCTGTAGGTGAAATTACCTTTAACGGGGAATACAGAAACAGCTGCTGTCACCAATGTCTGCCATAGTTGCGGTACAAACTGGACATAAGATTGGGCAAGAGTGGCACAGAAGGAGAAGAAACACAGCTAGAACCACAAGCACCGAATGGGTAAGAAAAGAAGCTGCCAGGCATGGTTACTCCCCTGAGTATGGAAAGGGGTTATGGTAATAATATTAATGAAGAGGTCAATTTGGAGGCGACAATTTAAAGGCTAAAAGGATGGTACTATTAGTGATTATGTAGTATCTACAGATCGAGGAAAAAACAATGGAGAGGATTGAGAGGTTTATTGCCTATTAATACTGCCTACTGTCTATTTGTCCCTTGTGTAATGTTATAACTATGGAATTATTTCACAAGGCTAACATTTTCACTGTTGCTCAGACTGTCTGAACACACTTGGGGACTGTAGGGCACAGAAGAGCAAAGCAAACAGTGTTTTTAATCTTAATAATCATTAGGATGACAATAAAATGTAAAGTGTTAGATTTGGCTCATCATTGCAGGGCCTTTTTTCTCCAAATGTGATGTGTTTGACCATTTTCAACTTAATTTTTTGGTAATACTTTTTAGTAATAACCTCTTTTTGTGTACTTTGATTTTAAAATGCATCAAGGTTGGCAGTTTAAATACCTCTGCTCAAAGGGGACAAATAGACCCAATTTATACCAGCAGAATGCCCCCACAGCATTAACAAAGCCACTGGATTTTCCTTTGTCACCCTCCAATACATCTGTAGTGTATGTCTGTATGTACGTTCACTTCTATAAACAAACAAATAACCTTGGGTGACAACAAATTACAACATATTTCAATATGTAGTATTTTTTTCTCAAAAAGTAAACCGACATTAAGAAATCAGGTATGAAAAAAATAAGTACAAGCTTCCTAATTCGACAGTTATTAAGCGACTAATTAGCAGCCAGGTGTTATTAATGAACAGTGACCAGGAGAATGACTTCAAGACAGTTGGCAAACTTTGCAGGAGTGGTTATCCCAGGGTCCAGGGTCAGACCGTTTAATGCTCAGAAATATACAGAATAAAACAACAGCTACATCATACGAGATGTACAAGCCTTTGTAAACACATAAAATGTTTATATTCACAACAGCACAATCAGAAAAAGACTGTACAAGTATTTTATGCAAGGATGGCTAGTAAAAATCCTTTCTCTCCAAAATGAATATGGCAGCATGACTTAGGTTTGAAAAATTGCAAATATAGTATATAATATACAGGTCCTTCTCAATAAATTAGCATATTGTGATAAAGTTCATTATTTTCTGTAATGTACTGATAAACAT
>JAQMYM010013833.1:0-23531 GCA_030014255.1 Parauchenoglanis ngamensis | reverse complement strand
CCCGCCTCTCGCCCCAAGATGCTGGGATTGGCTCCAGCTTCCCCGCGACCCAGATGGATAAAGCGGTATAGATAATGATGATGGATGGGAAAAAAACTAAACAAATGAGGAGCATATGGTGCACCTAGTTATAAAAACTATCTGAAAATAACTGGTCTCAGTCTGGAGCCCTGTGAGCTAAATGAACTAGTCACTCTAACTGGCCTGAACTGCATATCAACAAACAAGCGAAGTTAGAAAACATATCAACACTGTTAGCTTATAAAGGCAGCCAGATACAGAACATTACTATCACTAAGTAGCCAATGGTAGCATTTACATCTATTAATTCAGTACAGACTTTAACTGTTATTTCTTCACTTTCTGTTTAATTTTAGTTATATTTATTTTTTTACATGTAGCTCCTTTAACCCCCTTTGGTTTTCTCATGTGTGTGTTTTGTATAACAAGTGCTGTCTTTGCTCATTGCTCTGGGGATTGAACACTCGGCAGGGAACGCTCGCTGCTGTTTAGCAGTTTGAGTACACGCATGCCTAAATTCACGATTGCTCTTGTTTGTACATTATTGTGATTCCATAAAAACCGCTAACTGACCCTGTCTTTTCAAACTCAAGTGAGTAATAAAAGTGCACCCCTTCCCCTGTAAGAGTACAGGTCCTGTGTGAGGGTTCTTTCTTTTTTTTATTCACCAGTTTAAAAAGCGTAATGAGCCGGTGCACACTAAACGCTGCACAACAGTTGTTGTCCGGTTGTTGTTTTTTTTTTTTTTGTGGCTTATAATTTCATTCTTTTATTGGTAACGCACCGAGTTGAAGGTCATACATTTTATTACAGCAACGCTGCAGACAGTGTCATACAAATAAAACAAATGTATGTTCAAAAATGGCACTCTTATTCTGCTTGCAGTAGCCTGTGCTTGAGGCCTCTGGTGTCTAAAATAAACTGGAATCAGTGGCGTCGAACATAACAAGCAGATGTGCTGAGCTGAAGGTCACCCATGCAAAGTAGTGTAAAGAGAGAGTCATTTCCAATAGATTTTCTGCTGACTTGGTGTTTCCAGAATCTCTAAAACCCTGCCTTACAGAAATGGTCAAGTTCACGCTGTGAGGATTTTCACATTTTTTAAAATCCACTGGTATAAAAACAAAGTTTGTTTGTGTTCTATCACATTTTAAGGCTAGCAGGTCATATTTTGAAAATGCGTAGCTTTTGATTTTAATATTTATCAGCTACGGGAGCCGTGGTTCTTGATTGCAGTGGAAGTACTTTCAGGTCCAGGAAGAGAACAGGGAGCCACTGCATTACAGTAAGGCTATGGCATATTGTAATTAGGCATGACGAGGCATGCTGTTATAGGAAAATAATCACTCTGAGGGGTGAAATGTGAGGTGGAAGAATCCTTAAAGTGGACTGTTTTCCTATAACAGCACATCACAAAGTGTTCAATTCCACTTATTCATTTTATAATTTAGTAATAAATGGCATTTCCTCCTTTAAACCATCTATTGGGAATGTTACTGAATGTCTGTGAGGCAGCTTGGTTCTGTTCACTTCAGTTTCAGCAGCAATCACCGGCCTCCACCTCCCTTTTGTTATTTCCTGGAAGCTAATAAAATAAAAGTTTGAAAACTGGCTTATGTTCTTGCAGAACCAGAAAGCACAAACGTCTCCAGCTTAAAGTCTCTCCTGTGGTGGAAATCGTACGAACCTAACAAAGCACTGGGAATTCTTCTATTAGTGTTCAATAAATGTCTAAACTTAGGTCTTTACCATATCAATATTTTTATAACAAGAAAACTGAAAAAACAGTCTTTTTATTGTTCGCCTTGGACCATGTAGCGTCCCTTTGAGTTGTTACTGCAGAAATGATGACCTTTTAAAAAAACGAGCGCGTTAATATAAGCCGTTGTCTAAACCATAATATAAACCATTTAAATTAAATGAATGCACATCTGACACTTCACACTTAAAAGCAAGCGAATCTCAGTGTGTTGCTGTCCAACAATTCCTGTATCACAAAAAAAAAAAACCTTAACGGAGCTGTGGGTGTGTAATAAGGCAGAGCCTAAGCCTCGCACAGAAAAAGAAGTGTGAAGCTATCGACTTCAGGAGCCGAGATGTGGCATTTCTAGATGGTAGGCAACGTGACATTTGTGCGCGACTCTACATCATCTTCCAGCTCCAGCCAGGCACAAGATCCATCTCTATATGACGGCACCTTTGATTGGCCTGACGCATGACATTTCCCCATTTTGGGTTTATGAGGAGAAAGATAGAAACTGAGATGATATGGAACGAAGTTTCCTCAGCTGGAACATTTGACGATTCAAGATATTTTTAAGGAGAGCGGATTCATAATCTGCGTGGTCAAGCTGGAGCACCGATAAGCAGTGTCGCTGAGAATAAGGGAGGAAAAATATGGAAACTTTGTGATAACAATTCAACCTAATATCAGGGTTTTCATTTCATTCTGGTGTCTGTTAAATGACCACCATTTTAGGGGGGAAAAACGCTGCAGTGGGATTGCAGTTAATGCTGCTTTTGATGTTCAGGTGTTTTTAGCTTGTAGTTTAAAAAAATCAGAACAGAAATACTGTTTTCTCCTGGTTATTGTAGTATCCTGTGTTACATCATGAACAATATTGCAAGCATTGCACTGCATCTGTAAATGTGTTTTTGTGACGTTGTCGGTCTATAAATGTACAGTATAACATATAACAGTTAGCATTCTTTCTCGAATTTCCTTTTTACTGTATTTCCATCACGGCCCTGGGTGCAGCTCTGTATTCGGTACATGAAACAGTCGTATCCCAAGAAAGACGTTTTAGACAAATTGTTTGGACATGCATAGTTAATATAGAAAGTAACTTAACTTCAGGTCTTGTCAATAACCTCATAATTTCTATCATTTTGCCATGATATCAGTCTAGATTTTTGCAGCACAGTGCCAGTAACCCCATATGCAGAACATTATGCAGTCATATCACACTCGCATGTATGTTCAGGAAATTCAAGATCACATTCATCATGATTACTACTCAAGATCTGCTCTGGATTTTAACCTTCAGCTCATTATGGTTCTCTGTCTTTGGATATTTGTACAACACGTGGTCATAATTTTCCCTCGAATTTTTTTTAAATTTATTTTTATTTTATTTTTTTTATATAAATGTGCTGAGTGTTGAATTGTGTTTAGATCCATACAGTGTCTAATAGTCCTGTTCTGGCATTATGTACAATCCCTTAATTCTGTATTTCAGTTTCAGTGAATCAAACATACAACCATACTAATCCCTCTCTCTCTCTCGGTCTTTCTCAGGGAAGCAGCACTGTGGTGAATTTTCCCGTTTAATTGCTCAGGTCAGAGGTCGTATGGAAAATTCCAGAAGGACGCAAATTAAGCAGGAAGGAGGGAAATCGGAGAAGGCATCATGTTGCAGTGGTAAGGACTGCGTTAGTTCTGAGAGATGGGTCTTCTGTCCAAACAGTGAACTGTAGTCAAGGAGTAGATGATGAGTAAAAGTGGATTATGGCTTATACAAATCAGTCACAAAATATTGATATATTGACTACTGATCAGCACGTTACTTTATCAATATGTTTTTGAGGCATAAATATATTAAAATTAGCTGACATTTAAATTGGATGCCTAATGCATGTGCTTTCCAGCTCATTCCGATGGCCTTCTGTTTATTGCGGGCTGGAATAATAGCTTTCGGAGATCAGAAGGGGATGATATAAAATATGGCTCTGTCTAGCGATGCTTCTTTACGACACTGAATACGAATAAGCTTCGGGGTTTAGATAGTTAAGGGTCCGTCTATTCATTTACGCCTGTTTATTTCTATCCGCAAAATGCCGATATATATTTATCGATAATCATCAGGAAAATTTTCTTATTAATGCTGCATGAAAAAAAGCATTCATCCTGAAGCCTAGTCCCATTGGCCTATGGGCTCATTTCTTGTCAAATAAACTGAATGTTGTTTTAACGTGAATTATTTCAAGACCGTACATTTCTACATGCTCATTCAAATGGTTAGAGCAGATTGGCTTTCTATTCTTCATGAAATTGTCAGTAGAAGTGGTGTTTTGTTGTCATTGAGTAACACAAATTGGTGGAACCAATTTACACTCCTGGATATGCGAGAGAACCAAAAATAGAGAGCATGTCTCCTGCGGGAAAAGAGTAGGTCAGAAATAAAAATCTGTTCATGAAGGAGACATGTTTGTGATTTTTAACAGTTGATCAATTACAAGTATTATACTGTACATTACTGGATATTTCAACCTTTATCTTTCAGCTGGTGATACAGTGATCCAAAACACAACCCAGCCCCCAGTTTCTTTGACGTCGGAAATTGCCAGTAATGAGAAGACTGCCGTTATAGAACTGGGGTCAAGGTCACCAAGTCCTACTGTCAGTGACGTGTCTGTCAGCAGGTGAATTCACATTTTCAAGTTCGCTTTTTGGCACACAATGTAACTTAGCCCACTAAATTACAGTATAATAAATCCCCTTAGACTGGGATTCATGTGTTACTGCACTTACAGAAATACTGAATTTCTGTCTTAAAAAGCTATGTCTTGGCTCTTTGCCTCATTTTGTGTCTTTCTCTGAGGTGCAGGGGATGAGTAAAGTATTTGAGTTAAATGAAATGTAGTAATATGCTGAATGTTTCCTACAGAGACGCATGTGATGGTAAAACAGCATGCTGTAAAGGTAGTGGAGTCATTTGTGATGTTTTCCTTGTGTTCCAAAACAAGATTTCTACAGTGTTTAAAGCAGTCTGGACTTCCTATAATTGTTCCCTATCGAGGAAGCTCATGGGTGGGATCAACACATGGCTAATCTCCGTCCTTGCCTATTACAGTGGCAGCTCTGTGTCTTTCAGTTATTTATATAATTTTGTTTGCTTCTGTCGCCTTGGTCTTTGGCCAGCAGCATCTGGATTGTTTAAACTCAAGCCCAACTGATTGATTGTTTTTACTGCATCTGCCACTCTTTCCTGGTGTGAAGCCCACTGCTAACCACTTTGCCTATCAGTATCCAGTGGCGTGATGGTGTGAATACTATCACAGTCAGATGGGGAAAAAGCTTTAAGGACTGTATTGAGCAACATTGCAGGTTTGAACTGCATCTGTCTCAGAGTCATTAGGGGCTTTGCCTGAGAAGTTGAGTGGGTTAAAACAAAACAACCTGAAGCTATGTTTGAAGAAAATATCTGTATTATGGGAAATGTCCTGATTCCCCAGTGATGGCACACAGGCTTTAATATTGCTGCCATCTCATGTTATGAAAGCTTCATGTGTGGCTCGTTTTAATCATTCACTGTCATCAGTTCAAGTCTTTAAGAATAAACCTTTACATTTTGCTCCCTTGGACTTTTATTGCACAATTTTATTCCTCTGTTCCTTGTAGAAGGCTGAAGCTCTTAGCTGGAAGATCTCACGGGCGTAGCACTCCTCAGGTCTCCGGGGTCATTTTAATAGGTTCTCCATGGGGCCTTTCATAAGTTCTGATTTAGACTGAGGTCTGGGCTAATCTCACTTCTCTGAAGGCATTCATTGGTTGACCTAGAGGTGTGTTTTGGGTCTAGGTTAAAGGTAAAGGCTCTAAGCTTGAAGCGTTGTGTCCTTTAATAGTGAACTGATGAATGGAACATACAGTACAACAGATACCACGTTTGATGTCCTAGCACCTTTTTCAGGATATACACAGATGCTCAGAAATGATCTCTTAATGACTTTTAATGAGGAGAGCGACATCTGTAGCTTGAATGACTGACTGGTTCGCCATTGTTGATGTGCACAGACATGGCAGATGGCAAGTATGTGCAAGTTCCCCCAAAATGGTTATTGGTTACTTGTCTCTATCAAAGATGATGTATTGCGACAGTTTGGAAACCTTTTAGCCAAATGTAGCATTGAGACGGAGCTGGTGTTGTGCTGTGCACTCTGTATTCCTCCCTGGTCTTTTTCAGAGATGGGGATGATCTTTTTTTCATGTGCAGTGCATTGACGTCTGTTTCTCTGCCTGCAGTGAATATTAACAGCTTTTGAAACACATGGTTGAGAACTCGTCCCGGTATGGGAGCAGTCTGATTAATCATGTTTCTAGCATTCCAAGCGCCGTCAGTTGTCACACTCATAACATTTTTTTTTTCTGAAACAAGTGGAAAGAGATATAATGTCCGTTTCCTCAACTATCAGTCACACACTCCCCTTTCAGTCTTCTTCACACACTCATTTGGACTAGTTTACAGTCTGCTGAGGAGCAATTAACTTTTCATTAATATGACTGTGGTGTGTGTGGTAATCATCAGATCAGTATTCGGATTTAAAGTTGTGGCATCATTGGGATTCGATCGTGCGTTCTTCAGTCGATACAGAGAAAGCGTTTCTGTTTTGCCACCCGCAGGCTCGGGGCTTATTCCCTCTATTGAAGCGCGTGTTCAGGCAACACTGCTGGAGTTGATCCAACATGGATTATCAGGTTTTACACAAACTTGTGGAGTCCATGGCCGCTCGAGTGCACACGGTCATTAAAGCAAAAGGAGATATAACTCGTACTAAGAAATTACGGTGAATATTTCTAAGCTACTACTTTTTAATTATGTAATTGCTGATATAATTTGTAATCAAAAAATCGTTATGTAAGAGAAGAATGCAAAAAAGAAGCATTTTCAGTAATGGTCACACACTACTTGACGCCACTGTTTATAAACCTACTGTGTTTACTCTTGAATGTAATTGGTCTAAAATGGCAGGGTCTGGAACAGGGTTGGATTAAGAACACAGAAAATATTGATCATTTGTTATGTCCAGAAGCATTCCTGAGGAGTTTCGACTGCTTACACATGACTAGTTTAAAAATCTCCCGACGCTCGGGTTGCTGCTGTTTTCCTATTGAGAGCGCGTCAGGCCTCAGCGTGGTGTGCTGTTCAAACCATGCCTTGTAATGCTCTGCTTAAAGTTCAGATTGGTTGACCTTCGACCCCATTTGCCACTGACCTTTCTGTGTGTGACCAATGATTTTACAGTGCGATGTACTGGAACATGGGTGGCGCGACAACGGCGCTAAACATATTTAAAGCTTTAACCGTGAATATGAATTTAAAGATCCATTCAAAATGAAAAAATGGAGGAAAAACTGGAGAGTGTGTGTGTGTGTGTGTGTGTGTGTGTGTGTGTGTGTGTGTGTGTGTGTGTGTGTGTGTGTGTGTGTGTGTGTGTGCGCGCGCGAGGCTTTTCAAAGTTGCATGACATGTCTTCAAAGTCGTACCACAACCTCGCTTTAGGAAAAGCTTTTTCTGTTGTTTGCTGAAATACTTGTTCAGCAAAGAAAGTTGTTAAGGTAGGCTGTACTTGAGGTCCTGTCTTCACTTTACTTCTCCCACGCTCTACTTTTTAAAATAGCACTTCCGCCTAGGACGCTTGTCATGTGGAGGACTATGCCGAGGCCCCAACGCTACTCCTGTGTAAGCAACCTTAGCAAACTATTAAACTTTTCCTCCTAACAAAATTTCTAAATGTGCAATAATTCACACTGACACACAAAATAGACATAACATTGTTAGAGAGCAAGTGGTGTTGGCAGTGCTGTTAAATATCTTCTATTAAATGGATTAATACATTTGCCCTTTGACTATTCATATTTCTTCCCTGACAAAGCGTAAATGACTTATGGGCAGTGAAACCGAAATGATTATATCACTTTCTAAATGTCTCAATTATCTCCTTTCACATATTAATGCATTTCTGCATATGTGAATCCTCTTTCCAGGGATTCCCATTTTTGCTCTCTATTTACACCTGTTAATGCATTTCAGCTCTCTAGAATGATCAACATATATGATTATTACTCATGATATTACATCTTGACCTATTTGTGGGTCATTCAGCAGTGATTAATGTCATTATGATGAGCTGCTGTTGATTGCTGTAATTATCGTTTCTGAAACGTGTATGTGTTGTGCAGCCAGGGGTGCGTGTCCCTCAGCACCAGTAATGGAAGGAAACTTCTGACATGGTTTCTCTTGCTGTGGGAATTATTGATCTGTTTATTCACATAATTGCTTTGGGGATTTTCGTTTTGTTGCATAATTGATCAAAGATGTCAAGCCAAGATGGATTGCACCCGTGTTAGGATGGTGTGTAACCTACATCTTGCCGTCGATTTTTATAAGAATCATGTGGCAGCAGCACAACGCATAAAATCCTGCAGATACAGGTCAAGGGCTTGTGAGAAAGTTCACGATTCAATTCAGTTTTATTTGTGTAGCACTTTTAACAGTGGACATTGTCAGAAAGCAGCTTTACAGAAATATAAAAATTCCAGTTATTAATTTTCAGTATGTTCATTTATGCATTTATTTCTAATGAGCAATCCAGTATGAAAGGTGGTGAAGATGCACCCATATCATCAAAACCGATAAGAGTTCGTAAACAATGTAAGTTTTAAAAATGTTTACATAACCAAATAAAACCACAGTGTGAGCTAGATGAGGCTCGTGTTTAGACAGAGACTGATGTGGATGAGGCTGAAAATCCGAATCAGTCAGAACTTCTTTCCCGTAATTCTTTCAAATTAGGCGTAGGTTGTAATTGTAGAGGTAGATGGAGCAAGGTTCAGTGGAATTAAAACGGGATCTTTAAATGCAGTTTTTCTCCATTTTCACTTTTGGGGATAATTGCTCGAATGTCTGGTAAATCATGGTTTCATACATACAATTAAGAAACCACTTCAATTTTTTTCTTAAATCAGCATCTCTATGTATGGCAGTTATTTTATTCCAGTGTCTGTGGTGGAATTCCAACAGAAGCACACTTCATCTAATCAGTACCTCATTGAGTAAAATGATCAACTCAACCTAATCTTACTTAATGAGGAAAAGTATAAAAACCGCTGCTGTGGTCATCACTATCCTCTTGCAGTAGGGCCAGTTTGGATGGTAAAAACAGCGCTAGTTGTACCTTAAAATTAATTGGAACACAAAAATACCTATTCATCATGCCAAAAGAGTTAAAAAGCAAAGTTTGAGTGAGGAAAAGAAGGGTTCACTTCTGGCTTTACTGGCAGAGGGATACAGTGAGCATCAGGTTGCTTTCTTCCTCCAAATTTCAAGACGGCAATTCATAAGAACAAGGTCAAGCAGCAGCCACTGAAATTGGAAACCGGCTCCTCCGGGCAGGACTGAAGTCCTGCACAGGTTTAAAAAAAGCCCTTCATCAATGAGAAGTAAAGAAGAGCCTGGCTGAGGTTTGCTCCAAACCATAAGGATTGGACCAGAGAGGACTGGAGTAAGATCATCTCTGAGGAGTCCAATTTTTAGCTTTTCCCATCAGCTGGTCATCTGATGGTTAGACTGGAGGCTTGGAAAGGCCTTCAAGCCACAATGTCTCGCACCCACTGTGATATTTGGTGGAGGATAGGTGATGATCTGGGGGTGCTTCAGCAAGGCTGGAAGGAGCAGATTTTTGTTTGTGAAGGACGCATGAATTAAGCCATGTACAAGGTTATCCTGGAAGAGAACTTGTTTGTCCTGCTGGAAAACCCAATACTCGGAGGTAGGGAACATTTTCCTTTTGCTCTGACAATGCTCCATGCCACACAGCCAGGTCGATCAAGGTGTGGCTGGAGGACCACAAGATCAAGACCCTGTCATGGCCAGTCCAACCTCCAGACCTGAACCGCACTGAAAACCTCTGGAATGTGATCAAGAGGAAGATGGATAATTACAAGCCATCAAACAAAGCTGAGTGAATTTTGGCACCAGGAGAGGCATAATGTCACCCAAGAGCAAAGTGAAAGACTGGTGGAGAGCATGCCAAGACGCATGAAAGTTGTGATTAAATGTCAGGGTTATTCCACCAAATATCGATTTCTGAACTCTTCTAAAGTTCAACCATTAGTACTGTGATGTTTAAAATTGAATAGGAGCTTGATTTCTATGCATTATTCAAGCTCAGAAAAAAAAATTATTCAGAACACCTGTGCACCTGCACATTTATATATACACAGATTTAAAAAAAAAAATTTTAAGCACTTAGTTATTGCAAAGTCCAACATATCATAATCTGTACACATGAGCTCATGGATGCCTTGCCATTTTTTTAATGTTTCTACAGTGATGTTTAGTACTTTAATTTTTAAATACGTTTGGTTGATGTAGTTTGTTTGAAATCATCATCCTCAGGCATATCCACACATTCCTAAGGCGCAGCTTTGTCCTGGTTTTGACAGTTTTCAGGCTCTGCATTTTTATTCTAATTCCCCAGTGTTGCGTTCCTGCACCTAACCACCTTCCCATCAGTGCTTCATTAGCATATAAAATGTCACATCCTTCATTCTGTTACAGTAGTGATTCCTACACCATCTAATTAGTTACTTTAGTCACATTAAATTGCGCTCTCAAAATAATAACAAACCAAGAGAGGATTCATTTAATGCGAAGTATTTCTGGTGTAATTGCATTTAAAAGTTTTACACCCTTTGATTTGTTTATGACCACAAACCAGGCTTTGGAGTTACATATCCATGAGGTTTAGCTCTTTACTGTGCACTTAATCACACTTGTTAGCCACTGAAAATAATCCGATTGGATTTAAGCAGGATTATGCCATGGGATTTGTCCAATTATAGTGATTGATAAAGTATTCTTCTGTTCCAGAGCCAAATCAACTTTTTTTTTTTTTATGCTTAACTGTATAGTTTTTCCACTGATGGAGGATGCTGACCTCGGACACTTTGAATACACTGATACAACGTTTGGTCTAGTTTAAGTTGTAGGGTCTGTGTAATACACATTTGCTTAGTTAATGCTGTTTGTTACTCCATCTATTTGCTCTTTTTTTTTTTTTCCAGCCCAGGCAGTGTACTTAACCGTGCACATATTGATTGATTGAGCATATGCGTAGAACCTATAATTCAGTTTTCTGTGACATATTGTAGGTTATAACTATTTACATAGCCTCTGTCAATGAATGCACTGTCTATTGAATAATAAAAAGCATGAGGTCTAGTTGATGCTTAATTTTAGATGCTTTATATCTTTTTTTTTTTTTTTTTTTTTTTTTTTTTTTTTTTTTTTTTGTCTTTAGTGTGAAGAACAGTCAGGTTTCGAGGTGTTTGTTCTAGATGAACCTTGAAGCAGCAGTTCAAGTATTATGACCGTTCATTGCTGTAATTATGCATAAACTATTAATCACATTCAATTGAACAGTGGCAATACTGTAGTGACTAATGCTAATTTAAGGCACTTTCTGCGAAGGTAGGAAAGTGAGATGGAAATTTTTTGTTCTTATTGTTTAGCTTTTTTAAAAAGCAGTGGGTGAAAATCCCTTTGTTCTCTTTCAGTTTAATGCGCTCGTTCAAGATTCATTCGAAAACCCAGAATTGTCGCAGAAGCTATATTTAACTGGATTGGTCTCCTAGAAAAGCAGTAAAAGTACCAGCACTTTATATGGAATCCTAATAAGGCACTACTGTCACGTCCCATCCACTACACCTGAACACGACGCACAAGTCTTTCCTGTCTTTGTCTGACCTGCATGTGTCTGAGTGACTCCTGGTACTCTTGGACTTTAATATCCACAAGTTACTGCCAGGCTGCCCCAGATTTTTGCAAGTCTTTGTGCACTACACTGCTTGCTTTCTAGTGGACAACCATGCATGCTGTGTAGAAACAGTTCATCGGTCAGAGTGCTTGTACAAAGTTACTGGCAAGCTTCATCATTGATGCAGTGTTCAAGTGTACTCTGTTGCAACGTTGCAGTTTGAACGCTCAGCCCCTTCTTGACAACTGTATTTTATGGTTCTTGCATCGAGATTGGAATTACAAACACTCTTGAACATCTGTTGTTTGTTGCTCACTACAGTCCCTTCTGTCTGCTGTAATAGGTTGGACATTCAGTAGTCCACTTTATTTATTTATGCACCAATCTTCAGCAGCCATTCACCTCTTCCTGGAAACCCTTCCTGCTCTGAGCAGATCGAGCACAATGTCTGTTTTGTTCTGTTGAATTGCCTGTAACTGGAAAAAGCCACATGGATATAATCCCCAACATCTAATTGGATATGCTGCTTCTTATTGAAACATGGCAAGCAGATGATGACTATTTGATACCTAAACCTGCTCAAAGCTTCATCTGATAACAGCAGGAACTCCACCTGATGTCAGTCGCAGTCATCTATCTAAAAACTATTAACCCGCATTTAAGATTGTGACGCTAACCCCACTGATTGTGATTGTAAACTATTGCCCCCTAAACCACACTCTGGCTTGGCGCCTGAACTGCTGTGTAGTTTACTTGCTCTTGTTTCGGTGTCCTCCTCTGCCCTGGTACTATTAGGTGATTTTATTACGTATGTTTGTACTGCCCAGTTCCCTGTTTTATGATTTCATGGCCATGCTTGAATTTAAACATGCGTAATTACATACTTAATCTGGTCTTTTCCTCTGGTCTTAAGCAGTGTCACTCTATGCTTCTCAGATTTTTATTTTTTTCCCCCCCTCATCAGAAGCTCATTGAACACCGATTTAGTTTTGCACCTGCCTAAAATCATTTGGTATTGCTTATTCTGCATTTTTGCCAGCGTTACGATTTTCTGACACTACTTGACTATAATGCTCTTGTTTTGTGTAATAACCTCTGTAACAGCAGCACCTCTAAACCTCAACGCATGTGCATCGAAGACTAAGTATACACCTCTCACTCCTCTCGTCAATTCTCGTCTGAGCTTCCCCCCCAATAAACAACTTTTCTGTGCAAGCCGTGCATATTATAACCTACTCTAAGCACATCAGTGTCGATGCTGCCGGCTCATTGGTTTCTTCATCATAATTAACACTGTAATGCACAACCAGAACCTTTTTCTCTCTTGTAAATAAGTGGATATACCCTCTTGCCCCTCACCACCTCGGACTCTACTGAGCTGTGTTAATTTCATTTTCACTTCTTTCAGAATAAATCCGACTCGAATTATAAACCTTTTCCAAACAACTTATCTGATGTCTCACTAGGATTTCTCACTAAATCCTTAATTCTGTGCTCATTCGCCATCTCTCACCTCTCCATCACTCATCAAGGAGTTAATTAAGAAGTCAATTCAACATAATGCAAGATTGTATGAGAGCTCATTCTGTATTATTTCCAAGTCCTTGAGCATTTCTAATTTTATATTAATCTTTCATAAAGCAAATAAGCAAATTTGTTGCAGGAGCGGTCACGCCAATTGAAAACCAGCAATGATTATTTATAATGCAAAATGTCATTGCTATTTTAAGGTAGCCCCTTGGGATCTCTTCTTGGACCTCTTTTCTTCAAATTTACATTTAACCACTCGGTTACATCGGGTACACAGTTCGCCACCACGGCCTCAGTTTTGACTGTTATGCCGATGACCTCCGGCTCTATATCAGTTCTATTCCCAATACACCTTTTCCTCAACTCTCTATGATCTGGATGAGTCTCTTTATTGTCAATACTCGCAAAACAGAAGTTCTTGTAGCTGGTCTGTCTTGTTATTGTCCATTCTTACCTGCGTATTGACATTAATGGAGTCCTGTTTAATCCCTCTCTGTCTGTACACTTGGCATTTTCAACCCTTTGCCACTAGGTGTTGAGGGCATTATGTTTTCCAAGATTCTCATTAATATCTCAAGAATCAGAGGCTTGGATTTATGTGAGATTATCACTGTAATAAAGAGATGAACTGATTATATTTTGGAATTGATTCAGACCGGGACAAGGTCACTGCGAGGTTAAATGTAGGAAATAGTTTTTGTCAATAGCTTCCTTCCTGTTTGAAGCATATTTTAGCAGGATTTCAGGCCCACACATCTAGCAACATGAAAGACTAGGGTTGTTGTTGAGTTGTACTTGTTAACTTGTATCAGCTCACTAACCAAGGCTGCCTTCCTACACCTTCATAATATTGCTGGACTCCACCTTCCAATTGCTCTTCACTAGCAAAGATACAGAAACACTAGTTTTCCATTCATCAGTTCCCATCTTGACTATGTTATTAGTTGTGCTGATAAAATCCATAACCACCTTATAAAAACATCCATTAAGGCCGTCCATGGTCTTGTGCCACAATACGTTTGCTGTCCATCTTCATCCCTGTAACCTGCTCACACACCTAAATCCTCTGGATTTCTTGTGGTGCTTTATTTTAGAACGGCCTTTAGTGTGTGACGGGGAATTTAGCGTTACCAAAGCTTTGGAATTCTTTTCCTCAGTTTTTTGTTTGTTTGTTTGTTTGTTTGTTTTGCCCTATTTCTGATTTAAAAGCTGGGCCAAAAACGAAACCCACAGCTCTTCATTAGTGCTATTGCAATTCATTTGCATTTGTGAGACTGACCATGCCCCTGCATTTGTCCTTTTGTTTTGCGTGCTTTCCATCTTTGGCATTTTGTTTCTGGTTATTTGACCTTTTATTGTGTCCCTTTATTTGCAATTCTATCACATCTATTAATCCTGATTCATGTCTGCTTTATCTCTGGTTCATGTTTGTCTTGTTCATGTCATTCTGTTCTATTTATTTTGCCCAGATTTTGCCACAACTGTTTGATTCCTATCTGATTTTGTAAAGTGACCTTGAGTTTGCCAAATGTGCTATATAGCTAAGTATAGGGATGGTCCGACACCACTATCTTTTCTGTACTGAAAAAGCTAGTATGGGTATTGTATGTATTATGAGTTATTGGTATTATTTTACCCACTTGTGCGAATCTAATTGCGCTAATATAAGACCCACTACTTGTGCTGATCTTAAAACCGAACACTAGTAGACTTGAACTGTCATATTTCTCATTACTAATCTAATAATATTTCGGTATTTGTAAGTTTTCCGTTTGGTCTAAACTGCACAGTGCTCCAACCCAGGGGTGCAGAAATTCAAGTTTCTCTGAGCTGCCAGAGATGCTGTTACTTTCAGTGGAATATCACTTTCTGACCTTTTTGCTAAAATAAAAGTAAAAGAACGTCAGCTCGTCTTGCATAATTCAGTCCGCTGGTTAAACCTTTGACTTCTGAATAATGAAACCTTTGTACATTTTCTTTTGTTGTTCTTTCTTGGTTTTAGAGCAAAACTTTTAAGAATTAGCATAGTTGCACATCAGAAACCCAGTTCAGATATTACTTATTAACATTATGAATGGCAGAACGTGATCAGCGTGACACGTGCTCCCTGCAGAACAAGTAGCCTAATGAAAGGATCTTGCAAAACCCTATGTAGTGAGTATAAGTATATAATGACTGGGGATTTGGCTTAACTGTGACTTATAGAATGGCAGAAGTTTATCTGGGTCCTGGTTAAGCCATGATGAGGGCTCGCGTTGCAGTGCATTTATGTGTAAGGGTATTCTCTGGTACGATGTGAAGCAGAGTGCCTAAAACCTGTGCATAATCCATGGACAGAACAATGGCTTATTGGTTTAAAACCTAAAGCAATAATACATGATTTAATTATTGTGATGCAGACACAGGTGTGCGTCTGACCAGGGTTGATGCGTCTGACCGGGGCTGATGGGGCTGATGCGTCTGACCGGGGTTGATGCGTCTGACCGGGGCTGATGGGGCTGATGCGTCTGACCGGGGCTGATGGGGCTGACCGGGGTGGACGCGTCTGACCGGGGCTGATGGGGCTGATGCATCTGACCGGGGCTGATGGGGCTGACCGGGGTGGACGCGTCTGACTGGGGCTGATGCGTCTGACAGGGATGTGTATTTGAGGTTAAAACTCCTGGAGTTTTAGGTGAGTTTACAGTTTATACTACTGATTAGTTAAAATTAGGTTAGATAGGAAATAGTTCAAGGTAATCTTCTTTCTAGGTGTCCCGGAAAATACTGTATAATAATTATTATACATTTGTCCTTTCTCTAGAATGGTGCCAATAAGAATGCATCACCAGCTTCCTATAGAAGGGAGGGGAAAGTGGAAGTGTTTAGCATAATTAATATTTCTTTAAACCATCCTTTCTCTTTAGTAGTAAAATGCAGAATAGTACACTACTGTTAGTTGGTTGGTGCAACGAATTTCTCCGTTTCCTCGCTCACCACACACACACACACACACACACACAGTGCACACACACAGTGCACACACATTCATATGGGTCAGACCTGCATTGATGCTGTCTTGATTTGTTTTTAGGTTCTTCACTCTGTCCATCTAAAATGAGAACGCAACTGCAGGAGTGAATTACTTCATTCTGTGCTGAAAGAAGTTGGGTGTTGCATTAAGAATGGACTCTTGATTTGAGTTCACCGTGCAGACACCCCGCACCGACCCCAGTTCTTCCTCCTTGTTCAGTATATGTTGCTGTTTAACTGAAATGTTCCTGAGAGACAGACAGACAACAATTCGCTGGTATTTATCAGCAAAGGCATTCCTCAGGGGTCTGTTCTTGGTCTTCTCCTCTTCATAACTTACATGTTGACTTTCACTCTAATAATTTGCCGTCATTGTGCTCAGTTTTCACTCTTGCGCTGATGACAAGTTAAACCCAGTGCTCGTGTCATGATGCAGTTCGGATGACTTTTGGTACTCTTTCGTAGCGCCAACGTGAAGCTGCTCACGTTGCCTTATGTGTATATTTTATTTAGTTTAATCAAATGTTTTCCTGCTAGTGTTTCATTAGTGGATTTTAATGTTATCCCACCTTTATTTTGTTAATTCTCCTTGCTTGTGTTAGGTTTCTTTTAAAAATATTACATGTGAATCTAGTGTGAAAAATGTTTTCTATATATGGAGGTATGAGGGATGAAACTGCTGAAAGGAAATTGATCACAGATGCAGGCTGTCACCAAGTAATCTGGTCTCTTACAGCAGCATCATTTCATCATCTCTGGGCTGCGGTGAGGCAGTCCTGATGTGCTTGTATGCTGCACGGTTGTGGCAAATGGGTGTCTTTTTATTGTTATTATTATTTAAGTCAATTGCATTTTCTTAATTATATTTTTGAAAATTTTTTATAATCTTATATAAAACATGTTAAAGTTATATATATTGTGCAAGGTGTTTGGGTTGTTTTTCCCACATTTTCTTATCAATAATGAAATCATCACTCTGCTGATTTCAGAGCTTGGTTCACTGAGAGCAGCTTTATTTATAGAGCAGATGGAAGAAAGGAGATTATGAAGAAGAGGGAATGTGGACAGAAAAAGATTAAGAATGGAGTAGAGCATGAGTAAGGCCAAAAATGTATAGGCATATTCAGTACATTACAGAGGAGCAACTGAGAACCTGATTCAGAGTGGCTGCATGAAATCACCTGCAATCTTTTAAACTTTATAGGAAGCCAAAGTCAACAAAGCTAAGAAGAAAAAAAAGAAGAAAAAAAAATCGATCAACAAAGCTGCCTCAATTTTGCTTGCACTGGCTCTTCATTGTACCAGTGGTAATGCCTCTCCACTCACAAGCCCACCTCCAGCTTTGCAATTTCCTCACTTTGTCCTGGCCTGAAAGTGGCTTTTGTTCTATTTGTGTGCTTTTCATTAGTGCAGCGCAATATTGTAATCATCCCACAAGTAGACCTAGATTTAGGCACACCTTTCTGTTTCCCTGCGCCACATTGAGAAACTGATAGTGTCGAGAATCCGTGGATGCCTTGTATTACTCTGGAACTCTTGTATTATTTATAAGTGCCTCAAGACTGCTTAGTATATTTTTCCTCATCATCTTTTTGTGTTTTTAAGGTATGAGTTAAATATGGGAAATGTGAGCTTCACTTGAACAGTGATTGATGAAACCGCTAAAGGAAAACGGTCACATCTGCAGTCCATCATTGACCAATTTTGTCTGCTGTGGCAGTTCCTTAATCTTCCTTCGTTTCAAAGAATGGCTCTACCTGCCCCCTCTTTGTTAATATAGATTAGCATTTTGAAGAACCAGCAAATACTTGCGACACAATAATCTAAGAAGACGGCTTCATTCCACACACACCGTGTATGCATTTACTCTGTTACATGTCACATACTCATGTCACATGAGGTTTGCCTAAGCCAATGTCTCATGATGGCGTTCTTGTCCTTTTGTACCCCCTGTAGCAGTGATCCCCAGCCCTGGTCCTGCAGAGATCACTTCCGGCCCCTATAACCGGTCTGCTCGATTGGCTGGATCAGCGTCGCTGGATTAGCGTTGGAAGCTGAATTCTGGGTGTATCTGCAGGAACAGGGCTGGTGATCACTTCAGATGTTCGAATACACCAAAATGCCCCTGTCTCACTGTTGAATCTCCACACTGTATAAATGCCAAGTAAACATTTCTTTGGTTTTGTGTTGTAGCTCCATTTCCGACGTTTTCAATGGAAGACCTTAAGGAAGCTACCTGCGTAAGTTATTCTTTAATCTACTTTCATTTTAATTAACACTTTAATTTTAAGCACAAATATTTAACAACACACAGGTGACTAAATGATGAAATTAGTTAACCAGAAGACCAAGCAAGTGAAAGCTTATTTGTTGCATAGTCTCATGCCGAGCCCCAAAAAGTCATAACTAAAATAAAGTGCGTGTGCGTGTGTAAAACTCCAGGAAGGGGATGACTTTGTGTAGGTATAGTAATTCTCCTGTCCTAAAACTTCTCTTGAGGTAGCGCACTGTATTTATGCCCTTGAAAAGAAGTACGAAAGTTGTTTTTGAGAGTTTTGGCTATGAGCTATCTTGTTCTTACGTCATATGTTAAAGATATTATTCAGGTCTGGCTAACATCTTTGTTTTCTCTCTGCGATTAAGTGCAACATGACTGCATGTGTATGAACAGAAGAGTTATATGAAGCTTCGGGCTGGATTTTGCTGCATTTGATTTAGAAGTGGGAAATTAAAACTCAAGTCATTTTCGACCTCCAGGCTTACAAAAGTGGGGGAAACATGGATGTCTTCCACAGAAGTTTGTCTTTTTGTTAGGAACAAGCTGGCTCACTTGTGATACACCAGTCATCTTTTTATAGAAAGAATAATCTGAGTGAACGTTGATGTGTTTATCTTTTTAAAAAGTGCTAGTGTTATGGATTTTAATCCACTACTGTTTCTGTATGTAGAGTGATCTGTAGCAAATGCTACTCTAATATTATGACAAAAGTAGGGCTGTTGTACTTTGCTGATATGATGCTATGTGCTGAACTCGAGGTTGAGGACGCCTTGATGTTCCATGTAGGAATTCTAAGATGAGGTGCGTTTTCTTTATAGAGAGCTACAGAGAGGAGGTGGGGTGCAACCTGGACACCAATTTCTCTGGTCGCCAATTTATCACAGGGCCAACACCTGGACGAACAACCATTCACACTCATGTTCACACCCATGGGCAATTTAGAGTAGCCTTTTAGCCTAATCTGCATGTCTTTGGCCTGTGAAAGGAAACCGGAGCACCCAGAGAAAACCCACACATGCACAGGGAGAACATGCAATACGAGTTTTATATAATTTTATATAGCCCAGATAGTAGCTTGATTTTAGAGAGCTGGGGGAAAGAGATAAAGGGGAAGAGATTTGCAGGCAGGAAATCATTAAGAATGGAGAACACGACTAAGGATAAAAATCTACAAGCCTATACTTTACAGAGGAAAAAGAAACAATAGACTGAGGACCAACTAATAATAATACTGCATTTGGAGTGATTGCGGGTTTCATTAACACTCTATTATAGGAGAATGAGCACTTCTAATTTTCAGTGCACTGTTAAAGATCTTCAGAGCTGATGTTTCAGAATATACATGTGACCGCTCAAATGTTAATTATAACTCTTATTTACAAGCAAGTTGTAATCAGTCACTCTAGAGATCCTATTATATTCTGTCCTAACACAAGTACACTGTTACTCATGGTAATGTCGTGTTCTGGAGAAGTTCCTGCTTACCAGTTTTTATTTTGTAATTCACTTCCTCTACATTTATCCGTTACAGTTTCCTAACTTCCCTATAGTTATTAAAGGAAGAGTTTCGCCAGTGGCTAGGCAAGCTGTTTGTGTTACTCTGCTACGTGTAGAGCAGAGTTGGACTGCAGACGTGAACCTGCAGTCCCGACCTTGACCAGTATCTCAGTTTTTATTTTGGACCTTGCAGTAGATACAGCTCATGCATCCACCATAGATTTAGTATTACTGGTCATATTGTAAGCGTGTCAAATTATCAGGCCGAAATTCATAAGAATTTGAACAAGCAGGCGTGATTTCTGGTGGATATCACGTGAAAGATGGCATAAGAGAAACAATGGTCATTGATGTGTTAGACTTACTTGAACAGTTTGTAACTTTTTATATGAATTGACTCGGGTGAATGCTGATGAATTTGCAAGGATGCTCACTTCCATATTCAAACCTGAGGACTTTTCTGAAGATCGAAATGCTGCCACGAGTTTTACATACAGGGTGAAAAACACAGAGGCATGTCTGAGTTATCTGCTCACCTGAATCAGAACTTTAGTACACCTTTTTTTTTTTTTTTTTTTTATGCTGTCTTGTATTGTAATATACAACATACTTCATTTAGTAAATTTGATATGCTTTATTAGTCTGCTTGATTTGAAGATCTATTCCTTAATTCTGCTTCTTTTAAATAAAATGGCCGATAGTCAAATAAAATGTCAACCTCACAGGCAGGAGTTACACTCATGTAATATTATTTTATCATTATCTGAATGGGCCTCCCAGGATACCAATTTAAAAATAAATAAATAAATCTGTCTACTTGCATAGCTTTTGAACTGACTTCAGTCTGTCAGCTCTGAATATGGCCCTTAGTAATATATGTAAAAGAAAAGAAGGTTAAGACTATTAACATTTCTGACCTATAAACAGTAACTGATGGTTGTAGATATTAGTTGTAAATAATTCGCCGCTTTTCTGAAGCCTGACCGCAAACAGCACTGTTAATTAATGCTAATTATAATTACTACATGATTGGCTTAGTTTCCTCTGGAAGCCATCATCACATGACCTCGGGCCAAATTACCAGAGGCACAAATGGTCCCTTTGCTTATAATAGAATGATGAGTAGTGAAAGGAAGATTCATAATTTAAAAAAAGAAGGTAGATCTTGTTAAAGATGCATAGTTGGGAGAAATGCATGTCTGTAAAGACCTCAGGACTGAAGTGTAAAATGCTAGACTAGTTTTAGTGTCATGTAGTGTTTTGATGATGGCGTTTTCTTCACAGTGGCTTCACCATTGTACTTGTGGAACATTCCTCGCTCCATCTTAGATTGGGCTAAACGGTCATTTAACCTTTGCTGACACCGAACCCCAACTGCGTTATTTGTTTTCCTTTCAAACGATCTCTGGGAGCGGAAAGCGAACGCTTAGTGCCACGTTCTGGCTAAGATTTCACCTAGACGAGTTTTTCTTCACCGAGAAACCTTATCTGCAACTTTCACATTGTGTCATAAACCCTGTTAATTGAAACCCTGTCAGTCTGGTGAGAGCTGGAAACGGCGATGGAGGAGGAAAAACAGCGTGTGTGTCTGAGGAGCTTCATCGTTTTTGTATAATCACAATCAAATAAACACCTCATTTTCTTTTCTGCAGCCAGAATGTCAAGTTTCATTATGGCTGTAACGGTGTGTATACCATCCATGGAACTCGCCATACAATTTGGAAACTGATGGGGTGGATATGTAAGTAAATAAATAGGGTTCAGCTGTAACGTTTACAGTCTTTGACTCTTTGCTATGATGATATGGGACATGCAAAACATCCATACTGATTTTTTTTTTTTTTTTTTCTTTTAAGCTAAATCAGTGGTCAGACCGATGGTGAATAAAATTAATCTGGAAGAAAGGGCTGATTCATTGAAGAGGAACGTATATGGAAACTAAACTGAAGCTAATGTTAGCTAGCACTTGCAATTGAGCTGGCATACACGGGGACACATTTTGTTCCTGTACAGAAGTTTTTTTAAAATTTGATCTAGGTAATATAATCACTACCGATTTTGGTCTTAAATTGATTGTTTGTGTCCTTTAAAGGTCTTAAAAGGAACTAGAATGCAAAAAAAAAAGGAAAAAAAGCAATTTTGTTGCATTTTTTCTAAATATAATTGTCCGAATGTATTATTCACTGGCTTACTAACCAATTTCCCAGCTGTCCAGCACTTTTGCACCATTTCATTTATTTCTAGCCTGATGAAAGGCTTGGAATAGATGATCCAAGGACGTACTCCGTTTATGCACGTCTCTTTAGATTTGCAGTCTCCTTAACTCCGCCATCACATCCAAGGAGAAAAGTCCTTGGCACGCGATCTCTCGCTGCTTAAAGACGCTGTATTTCAGATGGCCCGAATTGATTAGTTCCACTAGTTAGGAACTGACCTGAAAAATATTTGACTTGGCTAATTTGTTGAAAATTCTCCACAGACCATCGTCCTGAGAGAGAGAATTGTTATTGTTATGGTATTTCAAATGGTCACGTTGTCCTGCATGGCTGCTTTGACTTGGATTAATAGTCGGGCTGCACGGTTCCCCTGAGGAGAGGCTTTGAAAAGCTTTAGCCATTCTGGGAGTAATGAAAACGCACATGTGATGCCCCTTCGCGTCCCTCCAGTACAGCAGTTGTAATAAAAGTGTCATCAGTCTGAGAGTGTGTTGTGCAGAGGAGATGTCACCTTCACGCTGCGGGATTCAGTGGCCTTTAGCATGAAGCTTGTTGACCGTGTGCGGCTAGCAAGACGACTGCCACCATGCCTTGCTGTGTGAACAGTGCAATCCCCTTTTTCGAGGTGTTCAGACTACGGCAGTGTTGTGCTGGGTTATTTGTTTGTACTCTGCAGTGGTGAACCTTGTTTGCAGGATATATAAATGCCAAGTTTTATTTTCTCCCTCTTAAACTCCTCCCCAGAGCATCTAATTTTACGAAGTCATCATTCATGTGTTAGCAGGCTAATTTTTCCATGTATATCAAAAGTTTATGGTTTAATGACGTGTTTTTTTTAAAAAACAAATGTCTTGCCTTCAAGGCCTAGTTATTGTTCTGATGCTACTACATTAAATAATGACTATCATTCAGAATCGAATGTGGCAACGCTCATAAAAATATCCAGAAGGAAGAAATGAAGTAACAATTCAGTTAGACACACATACACAACCTTTGTCTTTATTAGTAATCATTATTTCCTATTCAATGTAGTTTGCAGCTATAGAGAATTTATTAGCAACAGCTAAACAGTAAGTGTGTAATGATAGACTCTGGTCAGGATTCAGCTCTTTCACGATACTGACTTGATTCAATTTGGATCTTCAAAACAATGTGCGTTTTTGTGTGTATAAAACGAAATTTTGTATTTTAATCCAGAAGTACTAGTTTTACCAGATATTAAGAAATAAATATAAATGTATAAATTCTCCCCAATATTTGATTGAATAAACAAAAGTCTTTGGCATGAAGAAAATGATCGAATGAAACATAACGAGCTCTATAGCTGCATCTGAACCATCATCCATCCATCCATTATCTATGCCGCTTTATCCGTCTGGGTCACGGGGAAGCTGGAGCCAATCCCAGCATGTTCGGGCGAGAGGCGGGGTACACCCTGG